>JACEEZ010012559.1:0-27500 GCA_016584305.1 Chionoecetes opilio | reverse complement strand
ACCCCTTACACACCTTACCCATACAAACATACCCCTTACACACCTTACCCATACAAACATACCCCTTACACACCTTACCCATACAAACATACCCCTTACACACCTTACCCATACAAACATACCCCTTACACACCTTACCCATACATACATACCCCTTACACACCTTGCAGACCCCTACATAACCCATACCAAACACTACCCTACCACCATACTTTCAATATTACGCCTTTTTTAAAGCTGCCATCAAAGTACCTGTACACTACATATAAGTAAACAGGCACAAACTCACCATGTTAGGTTCGTTTTACGGTGTTATTTGTAACTTACCATTTTCTTATGTTCTTAACTCTTTCTTCTATGTCATTACTTCTTCCCCCCTCCCTCCCCTCTTCTTCCCTTCCCCCCCCCACACATCAGAGGGAAGGAAGGAAGAGGAAATCGCAAGGGGAAGGAGGGAGGACGGTCTCTTGTAGCTTCCTTATTTTCTGATGTTCTTAATACTTGTACCAACGATAACGATGGTTCCTCAGGTATTAGTGTGTTGGCGAGGCGCTCTCCATCTACTGGCAAATCGCAACACTACATCATTTCCCGGCGCAATACAAGTCCTGAAGAGCGTACTATATCCCTCGCAAGGCTCCTGATTGGCGACTGAGTGACTGAGGGGATGCCATGCGATGTCTCAGAGGCACGGGAACGAGAGGCAAGGCAAAAACAGGAAGGTAAGGTTGATGCGTTGCCATTGAATGAGTCAGAGTAATGAAAGGTCATGGGAAAATGTCAAAAGAAATAAAAACACTTCCCACTTTGCTGTTTTGTTAGCTAGGAAAGTGACTGACAGAGATATTTTTGTCCGGGATAGACACAGATTTTTTTTTTTTTTCTTTTCTGTAACACACCAGGATTTTTCTTTTTATTTTCTCTCTTGTCTGAAGTTGACGTGTATTCTTTTTTTTTCCTTTTTTTTCTCGACAAGCAAATAACATGGCGAATGGACTTTGCATTTCGAGTCTAGTTTTCTTAGTTTCTATTTTGAGCCATGCACTATCTTACTGGAAAGGCTATTCAAGACTTACTTAGTTGGAGGATTAAGTAAAAATATAAATGAATGGAATAACTATATATATGGAGCAAAAGCAAAAAATAAAAGCAGTGTTGCCAAATCCAAGGGAACAAGTGATGCCAATTCTGAGGTTCATCCCTACCGTAGATAACAGTAAAGTCGCCACCTGCAGTCATGTCGCCAGGCGCCATATATTACGAATTATAGCATTACTACTGATTTTTATGTGCCACTGAAGATAATACACAGTAGTTTATATCATGACTGTATAATCTACTCTGTTTCAGCGTTGTTTTATGCTTTGTATCTGCAAGTATAGACGGTTTCAAATTTCACTACGCGTTTTTTTTTTTCGGGCGATGACGACAGCGGTACGACACTCAGTAAATAAACACTAGATGGCGACTTGACTGTTGGTAGCCACTTCGTAGATATTTTTGTCATTTGTTCATTTATAGCCATAATATAACACAGAAGAAGACACAAAATGACACAGACTCTCCAGATAGTCCCTTCTAACTTTCCTGAAATCATGGATGTAGAAATATAAGTATTAACGCCACCACACGGCTGTAAACAGAAACAAAAGTTGTCCTGGCGACTTTACTGTTATCTACGGTATATATATGGAGCAAAAGGTTAGAAAATTAAGTTTAAGGCTTACTTAACTGGATAATTATTTTGACATTAGACATAAATGCAGAAAATATGGAGTAAAAGGTTATAAAATTAAGTATTGGCCACTTATGTGCGTGAATGAGGCGATAAAAGTCAGAAATCTTCAATATTTACGTTTTATTGCCGTTTTTATGTCTTTTCATCCAGGACTTCCGTAAACACTTTTACTTAGAGAAAGACGTAGTGCCTTTTTTCAATAATTTCATCCTGGAATTTCATGTTTCACTTTCACTCAGAGAAAAACTTA
Organism: Chionoecetes opilio; assembly: GCA_016584305.1. Lineage (NCBI taxonomy): Eukaryota > Metazoa > Arthropoda > Malacostraca > Decapoda > Majidae > Chionoecetes > Chionoecetes opilio. The sequence continues at coordinate 25,512 of JACEEZ010012559.1, read as the reverse complement.
GATATGTGCGAATGTGCGTAGCTGGCGGCATAAACTGAATGTCTTCCAAAACACTTCAGACTGAGATCCGGATTTAGCTCAGGTGCAAGAAGGGATTAGGACGGATTACATATGAATTTCTCGCCGATTTAGGAAACTTATACAAGAAGACAAACTCTAAGCTTATAAGTCAAGGATCCTAATATCATATACTTGAAATTGCTTTGCTTTGTTTTAGTATTTAAGTTAATTTACGTTTTGTTCATTTACTAGTTTGTATATTATGTGGGATATTTTTTTACTGTATGCCTTCGGGTGAAATTAAGATTATTATTATTATTATATACTCATACGTAGGCTATGCAGGATGTTTCATGACTATTGGCACATATTTGTATAGTTAATAGTAGTGATTTTGAGTAATATTTTGTACACACACGGTCGTTATGACTTAATTACCGCGAGGCATAGGGTGTTAACGACTGTTGTGCGTAGTTAGTACTAATTACGAGCACCCTTTACCAGCCAGCTTTACCTAAGGGAAGACGATCATATATGTGTGTGTGGTGTGTGTGTGTGTGTGTGTGTGTGTGTGTGTGTGTGTGTGTGTGTGTGTGTGTGTGGTGTGTGTGGGGTTGTGTGTGTCGTGTTTTGTGTGTGTGTGGTGTGTGTGTGTGTGTGTGTGTGTGTGTGTGTGTGTGTGTGTGGTGTGTGTGTGTGTGTGTGTTGGTTGTGTAATCAAACCAAGCTAGGGAAAAAATCGGGATATAACTTCTATTTTGTGAAGGAGTATGAGAGGAATAGAGAAAGGGATGAGTAATGAAAGGAGACGAGGAGAGAGAGTAGTGGAGGGGGATGAGAGAGAGTAGTGATGAGAGAACAGAAGAGCAGAGAGAGAGGAGAAAAGGAGCAAGAACTTCTATTGTGAAGGAGATGAGAGCGAAATAGAGAAGGGAGTAATGAAAGAGGAAGGAGAGGAGAGGAGAGGAGAGAGGAGAGAGAGAGGCAAGAGGAAGGGAGGGAGGAGAGAGAGAGAGAGGAGGGAGTAGAGGAGAGGAGGAGGAGAAGAGGAGGGAGGGAGGGAGGCAGGGAGAAGGCAGGGAAGAGGAGAGGAGGGAGGGAGTGAGGGAGAGAGGCAGGGAGTAAGGCAAGAGGAAGGGAGGGAGGGAGGGAGAGAGGCAGGGAGTAAAGGCAAGAGGAAGGGAGGGAGGGAGGGAGAGAAGCAGGGAGTAAGGCAAGAGGAAGGGAGGGAGGGAGGGAGGGAGGCAGGAGTAAGGCAAGAGGAAGGGAGGGAGGGAGGGAGTAAGGCAAGAGGAAGGGAGGGAGGGAGGGAGAGAGGCAGGGAGTAAGGCAAGAGGAAGGGAGGAAGGGATTGCCTGTGTTACCATGTATTCTGGTGCAGAGGCGGATGTCTGTTAAGCCTTCCAATCGTGAAACACAACCGTTAAGGGAACTGACAGCGTATTACAACCTTGGCAGACTTGTTTCTCTGATGTAATAAAAATCCGTTCACATACATAATAGACTTTCGAAAGGTACAGTGAGCTACTCTCTCTCTCTCTCTCTCTCTCTCTCTCTCTCTCTCTCTCTCTCTCTCTCTCTCTCTCTCTCTTCTCTCTCTCTCTCTCTCTAGGTAAATATGAAGAAATAGGAGAGTGTTCACGTAAAAACTACACAAAATCCAAATCACAACTTTGCTGCACTTTTGTTTGAGGGCAAAACTATAACAACGCAGCGATGAGAACCTAACTTAATTAATACTGAAAAAAAAAGAGAGAGAGAGAGAGAGAGAGAGAGAGAGAGAGAGAGAGAGAGAGAGAGAGAGAGAGAGAGAGAGAGAGAGAGAGAGAGAGAGAGAGAGAGAGAGAGAGAGAGAGAGAGAGGAAAAAGAGAAAAACCACTCTTTAAAACACTTAGAATAATACAGAGCCCGTACAATGCCTAAGAACAAAATTTGATAAACAAAAAAGGAATAAATATATATACAATGATGTGAATAAATGGAAATAAATGGAAATCATGGAAATTCAAACGTCGATTTTTCCATTAATCAGTGTGTACAGACAGGGACACGCTTCCAGGGACAGATGGCAACAGGCTGAAGGGCTGACACACTAACGGGGGTATTTATCGCCTCACTACACTTGTCTCCATTAAGTTATTGCAACAGAGATAAGTTCAAGTCAAAGTACAAAAAAAAAACCCGCTATCGTTTCGCTTTAATACTATGAGACGAGAATGAATAATAGAGGCAAGATGAAGGGAGGGAGGGAGGCAGGGAGTAAGGCAAGAGGAAGGGAGGGAGGGAGGGAGGGAGGGAGGGAGGCAGGGAGTAAGGCAAGAGGAAGGGAGGGAGGGAGGGAGGGAGGGAGGGAGTAAGGCAAGAGGAAGGGAGGAAGGGAGGGAGGGAGGGAGGGAGGGAGGGAGGCAAGTGGAAGGGAGGAAAGGATTGAATAGCCTTGAATAACAGAATACAAGAAGCTATATTATTAATAGATACATTTGATAACTCATACAAAAAAGATGATGGACGGATAGGAAAAGTACTGCGAATCTCACATATTTTGAAATTGAAAATCCTTAAAGAATACTTTCAAATAGATTATCTTTATGGAAACATTTAATAATTCACATAAATAAAAGATGACTGAAAGATAAAAATCGATACAAATAAAATATTAATATATAACAATAAAATCAAGATGAAATCAAAGTTAATCTCGCATCTTTTAAAATCTACATTCAAACATTTCATTTACAATACTGTGACGGAAAGAAAAATAGGAAAACCCGCCACGTGTCAACCTCACACGGTTAACTAAATAAAGATACTTCCCCACCTGTTGTATGCGTCCCTATCTATTAAGGAATACCTGTGAGATACATTGTGTTACCTGGAGAATACCTTTACTATGGAGAATTATAATAGTTACCCTTGTGGCATGAAACTGAGAACCACACTACTTAGCATGCCTTGTCCGGCCTCTCATTTATTATGTAACCGTATAATCCTGGCTAACACACACACACACACACACACACACACACACACACACACACACATACACACACACACACACACACACACACACACACACACACACACACACTCACACGCACACACACACACTCCCTTTAAAGGTATGTAAAGAAGGTATGTGAGTTAAAATTTAGAGGAAAAGGATGGAGGTGGAGGAGGAGGACAAGGTGGAAGAAGAGGAGGAGGAGGAGGAGGAGAGAATTCGATATGAAACCAAAAATCTAAACGTTGGGAATGGGGTTACAAAGAGAGAGAGAGAGAGAGAGAGAGAGAGAGAGAGAGAGAGAGAGAGAGAGAGAGAGAGAGAGAGAGAGAGAGAGAGAGAGAGAGAGAGAGAGAGAGAGAGAGAGAGAGAGAGAGAGAGAGAGAGAGGAAGGAAGGAAAGAGATAGTTTGCTTTTACATTTTACAACCCCTCCTCCTCCTCCTCTACTACTACTACCACTACTTTTCCTTAAACGATAAAAAAAAGAACCATGATAGAAAAGAAAATGATATAATGAACTATTAATGATAAACTGATAATGATAAACAAAAAGGCTAAGATAATGATAAAAAAAGGCTAAGATAATGATGAAAAAAGGCTAAGATCATGATAAAAAAAGGCTAAGTTCATGATAAAAAAAGGCTAAGATCATGATAAAAAAAAGGCTAAGATCATGATAAAAAAAAAGGCTAAGATCATGATAAAAAAAAGGCTAAGATAATGATAAAAGAAGGAAGAAAATAAGGTTAACATCGACCATAACAGAAATAATAGCATATAAAATTACTATGAAATGCGATACGAAGTCAAAATAAGGTGAACAACTACAATAACAGAAAATGATGACAAATAAAGTGACCATGAAATTAAATATTGAGTTAAAATAATGATTAAGAAACGGGATGCAGTCAATATTATTCACATTACACAGCCACTTGGCGTATTCTTCACCAATGTGTTGATCGTGTGTCTTATTAAAAATGTATATTACAGTTCAGGTTCGAGTGAGTTGTTGCAAATTTATGGAGCCTTTCCTGGTATGGATTAGATTCTGTGAGTGAGTTATGGTTCTCGCATGGATAAATGGGATGAATATGAATGAGGAGGAGGAGGAGGAGGAGGAGGAGGAAGAGGAGGAAGAGGAGGAGGAGGAGGAGGAGGAGGAGGAGGAGGAGGAGGAGGAGGAAGAGGAGGAGGAGGAAGAGAAGGAGGAAGAAGAAACATAAAGAAGAAGAGGAAGAAGAAAAAGAATAATAAGAGGCATGAAAATAAGAGGAAGAAGGTGATGAAGAGGAGGCAGACGAGGAGAAAAAAACAAAAAGAAAAACAAGGAGTAAAAAAGTAGAGCATATGTTTTCATAAATCTATTGGTCCGTCTTCTCTCCCACTTCCCTCGTTGCATCGCCCTTGTCTGGCCATGTGTGTCTTCCTCTTCTCCTCCCCTCCTCTTCCTTCTCTTCCCTCCTCTTCCCTTCCATCTCTCCTCTTCTCCACCCCTTCCCCTTCTCTACTCTTCCCCCCTCCCATTTCCTCCTCTTCCCTCCCTTTTTTTTCCCCCTCCCTCTTCCCCTTCCCTCCTCTTCTCGTCACTACTTCCTTCTCTCTTTCCTTCCTACCAAGAGCCCGATGGAGACAGAAAGGAGAGAGAAGAAGAAGAAGAAGAAGAAGAAGAAGAAGAAGAAGAAGAAGAAGAAGAAGAAGAAGAAGAAGAAGAAGAGAAGAAGAAGAAGAAGAAGAAGAAGAAGAAGAAAATGAGAAAAAAGAAGAAACAAAGAAAAAGAGAGAGAGAGAGAGAGAGAGAGAGAGAGAGAGAGAGAGAGAGAGAGAGAGAGAGAGAGAGAGAGAGAGAGAGAGAGAGAGAGAAAGAGAGAGAGAGAGAGAGAATGAGAGAAAGCAAAAGTAAACTACACCCTCAATGGATCCCTAAATAAGGTTTATAATCCAGTCCATTTCAAACTCCACCAAATACTGTGATTCCATATTTGTCCATTATAACTTTCATCCTTTTTCTCCTCCTTCCTCCTCTTCCTTTGTCTTTCTACCGTAGATAACAGTCAAGTCAGTCATGTCGCCAGGCGCCATATATTACGAATTATAGCATTACTACTGATTTTTATGTGCCACTGAAGATGATACACAGTAGTTTATATCATGACTGTATAATCTACCCTGTGTCAGCGTTGTTTTATGCTTTGTATCTGCAAGTATATACGGTTTCAAATTTGACTACGCGGTTTTTTTTCGGGCGACGACGACAGCGGTACGACACTCAGTAAATAAACACTAGATGGCGACTCTACTGTTGGTAGCCACTTTGTAGATATTTTTGTCATTTGTTCATTTATAGCCATACTATGACACAGATGAAGACACAAAATGACACAGACTCTCCAGATAGTCCCTTCTAACTTTCCTGAAATCATGGATGTAGAAATGTAAGTATTAACGCCACCACACGTCTGTAAACAGGAAAAAAAGTTGTCCTGGCGACTTTACTGTTATCTACGGTAATCCTTCATTCCTTCCATCATTATCTTCTCAATTTCTTCCTCTTCCCATCCTTTGTCTTCTCCTGTCACCCTTCATTCCTATTACACTCCTTCATTATCTTATTTCCCTTTTTTTTACCAATCTTTATCTTCGTTTAATTTATTCCTTCCGCTATTCTCACCTGTTTCCTTTATTCTGTTCCTTATCATCATTATCTGTTATTATTATTATCAGAGCTTCCTTCTACTTTCTTTTTTATGTATGTATTTACTTTGTGAGTCGCATTTCTTCTCGTGTTATCTTTTCTTCCCTTCATACTGTTAATTCTAAGCCTAAAACATAAGTTATCTTTCTTCCTTTCTCTAACAATATTCAACAACATCTCTAACAAAATATATAACAATTTCCTCCTCCTGTTCCTTCTCCTTCGTTCAACAACTAACACTGCTACTACTACTACTATTACTGCAACTACTACTACAACGACTACTATTACTGCAACTAACAATAATAAGAATATACAAAGATACTAATACTACAACTACTATCTACTACTACTGCTGCTACAACAACTCCTACTACTACTACCTCTACAACTACTGCTACAACAACAACAACAACTACTACCACTTCAACTAGTACTACTTATACTAATACTACTAATACTACAACAACAACAACAACATCTACTACTACTACTTTCTACCTCGCCTATATGGTTCACCTGCTACGACTCCATATTTTTATTTTTCAAAGCGGACAACTTCATTACGCATTCTTTTGAAGTGGCGGTCCGTCCTTATGTTATCTTTTTCCATGACCACAAGAGGAAGAGGAAGAGAGAGGGGGAAGGGGACGATAAGGATGAAAGAGAGAAGGAAGGAGGAGGAAACCTGAGAAGAGAATACATGGAGTTTGACTACGAGTAAGGGAAAAAAGAGGAGGAAGAGGAGGAGGAGAAAAAGTAGGAGGAAAAGCCTATTAGGAGGGAGAAAAAAAAATTCCAGGTAAGTATCATGTTACGGGAAGAGAGAGAGAGGAGGAGAGGAGAGAGAGAGAGAAGAGGAGAGAGAAAAAAGAGGAGAGAGGAGAGAGGGGGAAGAGAGAGAGACAGGCACATACACAGAGAAGAGAAAGAAAGAAGACGCCAGAGCGCCCGAGACGAGACAGGGAAAAGTTTAGAGAACAGAGAGGCCCCCCACACCGACAGACAGACAAAAAATTTAAATAAATATAAAAAATGCCCCCAAGTCTTTTCCTTTAAAACAGTGGAAAATATACGTTCATTCGATCAGTACTGAGGAGGGAGGGGTGGGGGAGGAGGGGGAGGAGGGGGAAATGCCCTCCCAATATAAATTTTATCTTTTTTAAAATTTACTTGAAGCCCCTCTCAGCTGTCCCTTCCAACCCCTTTTCCCTTTTCCCTTTTCCCCTTTTCCTTTCCCCTTCCCCTTTCCTTTTTTTCCCCCTTCCCCCTTCCCCTTTCCCCCTTCCTCTCAAAGTGTACCGCTCGCAAATTCCCCCCCCCCCCCTTTTCCCCTTCCCCTTTCCATCCCCTTTTCCTTCCCCTAAAAATACTCCTTGCTTCTTTTTTCTGGATCAGGCTATTCGCTTCCCTCATTATACTTTTTTTCCCTTGTAAAATCTCTCGCCCCTTTCCTTCGGGTAAATTTTCCCTCGAAAATCTCTTCTATCCCTTCTTCCTTTCTGTCTTTGCCCTCTATCTTTCATGCTCCTCCTCTCTCTTCTCCCCTCTCTCTTTTCCCCTCATAAAACTTGAGGGAAACACAGAATGAGCCCCCAGAAATAGCTTATAATGTATGCTAGAACTAGGAAAAAACACACACAAAACACAAACACACGCACACAACAACACATACACCAACAACACACACAAAACACACACCTCACCGTACACCCCACACACACAAACACACACAAAAAACCCCAAACATACAAAAACCCTTACAATAGCCCCCAGCTAAAAATTTTAAAAACTGATTAATTAGAAGGGTCAGCCGCCCACATTTGGATTCTGTGCCACTCCAAAAAGCTTCTATACCGAAATTTATACCCCTTAGCAAAATTTTCCCCCTAAACAGATATATAAATACATAAATATTTTTTATTTGGGAACTCAGTAAATTGGATCAAATGTGTCAACTTTTTAGGGTTTTTTTGCCCACAGAAGCACCTTAAACAGCCGATGGGAAACCGCACGAGCAACCAAAAAATTTAAACAATAATTGCCCCAGTTAATTTACAACACCAAACTTTCCCAAACACCGAACAGAATTTTTAGAAATATTAAATTTTTTTCTCCAATATAGGGCTCGCCCTACACGACCCAGTTGGCCGTAGGTGTTTAGCATTGTTCGGATCAGTTTCGAGGCATGGGACGGAGAATGGTGCCGAGGAAAAAACTACCGGATGAGCTGTCTTCACGATCCCTTCCCAAACTGACGGCTCGCAGGGGGTGGGGGCAGTTTTGGGCTGCAGGAGAAAATTTAAAAATAAAAAGTAAAAAAAACCCACGGGTTTTCTTACAGTCTCAAAAACCCACAAAGGGCCCAAGAGGTTTCACATGGGTTAAAACTCATGTTTTTGAACTTTTCATCTCATTTTTTTATTTTCCTTCGCTTTTTAAACTTTCCAGACTGGCCGGCCCCTATAAATTTCAATTGGTGTGGGCCCAATCTTTCTGTCAAACTCACAAGGGGCCCTTGACGTCTGCGAGTCACTGGTGGGCCCTTTTTAAACACGGGCCCAAAGTTCCACCCCTCCTGTCTACGCAAAAGCGTGAGTTTTTCGGCGCAGTTGGCCCGAGACCACGAACATATCCCGGTGGCCACGGGGGGCCACGCAACAATTCACTCCCACGCGTCATCCCCGGCAAGCGTAGGGGTTTCAGTGTTTGCCCTAAAAACGGTCTTTTTGGTTAATTGTTTCGGGACCCAGTGCTCCGAAACCCCGCTCCCAAAACGGGATAAGTTTTAACTACCCCTTTAAAAAGTTAGTTCTTCCCGAGCAACAAAACAGTCAGAAAAGTCCTGAGCACCCACAAATACTAAAACAAAATTCCCAAAGACAGATAAACTCCCCGGGCAACTCTATTAGTCCTGCGGGGGCACCTATACTAGCCCCGGTTATAAGAAGAGTCCCGGCATGGCCCCCAAAAAAAATCAGACTTGACAATTTGCTCGCCCCCTTTAACCGCAGCAAATCTATGCCCTTGGCGGAGGAACAGCGCGGGTCTCGGGAAAGCTACAGAAAATTTTTTCGTCGGAATTATTTGAAAGCCTGAAATCCCTCATCCAAAATTCACAATGGAAATAGAGGACTTGATAATTCCCCCCCTAGAAAACCTTTTGATCTTTACTTACCCCTTTGGTGCCCCCAAAATCGCTGAAAAATTTCCAGAAAAGTACTAGATTAGCTTCCCAAATGCCCCAGAACGCTCGACTGTTTGCAAAAACGTACCTGCGAAGGAGAAACAAATTTATTATCAACATTTAAAGATTTTTTCAAAAATAATGGCTTAAAGAAACAAAAAAAATTTGGGGTTTAAACGAGAATGCTTTAAGGGAAAAAATTTAAAAGATAGGTAAAATGCAGGCTCTACGTATGGTTTTTTTTTGTAAAATACAAAGCCAAGAGTTTTTGAAAAAAGTGGGGTAAATCTTTAGCAGAGTTTTTTTTTAAAGATAGGAACTGAAGTTTTTTTCCCAAACAAAAATCAAACATACAAACCATGGTTTTAGGAAAATTTAAATTTATGAAAACAATTGAAAAAAAAATGGGAGGAACGAAAAAAAAAAAATTTTAGTAACCACATTTTTTTAAAAAATAGAAGAAAATTTATTTTTTTATCCAAGAGGCATTTAAATTTAAACCCAGGGGTTTGCTTGATTGCCACTACCATCACGGGAAAACTCTCCTTGGGAACCCAAAATTTTAAAAGCCCTAAAACCTTTTCCTCGTGCTTGGGAAATTAAATATTAAAGCCCGGGAAAACTTAAACCCTTCATTTTTTTTTGGCCCAAACTCACTCAAAACCCTATTTTTTTAAAACCCCCAAATTTTTGAAAATATTGGAACCCCAGAAAGGGGTGTAGGCTTCCTTAGAGTGGGGGTGCTCTAGATACTGCCACCCCGGGCAGCTCCCAGGTGTACTTTGCCCATCCCTTTTCCAATTTCAACCCCAGCAGAATTTGAGCCGTTTGGGGGTTTTCCCCCCTGGGTGCCATAGGCCGTCACCTGGTATTTAACCCTTCTTCCGAGAGACACCCGAAAGTACACAAGACAAAAATTTTTTAATAAAAATTTTAAAAGTTACATTAAATTAAAAGAGATTACAAAGTAATGCAGTCCTTTCGTAAATCTGGCCCATCTTTTGTAATGCGTTTATATATGAAAAAAAGTTAAACAGCCACTATAGGGAGCCACAAAGTGTGCCTGGGGAGAATTTCCTCCATGTTCCCCGTGTTGGTCAATAAATCCTGGGGGGAGGGAAAATTTTTTTTAGTAAAAATAGTGTTTTATATAAACATATATAATGGGAAAATACTATTAAGAAGATTTTTAAAATACAAAAAAATCAATAAATAAGACTACTCACTTTAAATTTCATTCTTGCTTCGGGGATGAATACTGCTTGGCCCCCCTTCAGGAAAAGCAAACTTTGTGTCTGTATTGAAGAAAATAAACACTGTATTTAGAGAAGAATAAACAATCAAACTAAAAATGAAAAATTAAAATATTAAAGAGGCTAAAAACCTCATAAAAATAAATAAAAAAATTTCTCATGGCAGGGATAAAATCTATTTTTAAATCTCAAATAAAATGTTCATAATAAAATTTTTTTAACTAAATCCCTACTAACTCTTTAAACCCTTTTTAAATTTATCAAACTTTAAAAAAAACCTAAACTCAAATAAATATCGGGACCTCGGCCTGGACATATGGTGGGGGTAGTCTTCATCCAGGGGTTTCACTTTCCCCCTGGACATAAAGGTGGTTTCCCCCTCTGGGGGTGCAATCTCCCCGGACATATGGTGGTCCTCATCCGGGGGAGGAGAGGAATCGTGGTTGGGGTTTCCCCTGGGGGGCGTAGGGTTTTCTTCATAGTCACCACCTGTGTATTTTTTTCATGTCACCACCTTAGTAAAAGTTTTATAAACAACCCCCCGGTTTGGATTTCTTCATAATCAACCCCCTGGAAAGGGTCAGGCGTGGGGGCCCCAGGTTTCCCCTTTTCCCCCCCCACTCGCCCCCCCCAAGCATCATCTTTTCCCTAGCATACCTTGCGGGTGCCTACCTTTCGGCAGACATATGCACGCCCCAAAAAACCAAAAATAAAAAAGAGCTTCCCCAAAGTGAAAGGAAAACTTTAAAAAACCTTTGCAGTCAAAACAACTAAGCTAAAATTTAAACCAAAGTATTATTGCTCTTATAAAACCCAAAAAAAGACTTCACTCTTACCAAAGTTTTAGGGGCTGAATATTTTATGACTACTCTGGGCCCCGAAGTTAGACCCAAATACCTCGGGTTTTCTTGGTTTTGGGCCCCCTAAAGTCCCCTCTGCACCAGGACGAAGGTAGGCTTTAGGGGAAAACTTAAAAACCTGCTGGCCCCTTTCCCCCGATGTGGGGGTGCGGCCCTCTATCTCTTTTTTTACGGCCCGCTTGTTTTTCTTGTGTGTGTGTGGGGGCAAATATATCTTTATACCAGGAGGGTTTTTACAATATCGCTGGGGAAAAAAAAAGTGGAAGCAAATAAAAAAATAGAGAAGAAAAAGATGAACATCACGACAAAAATCATCACCCCCCTTTCTGGGGCTGGCAAAAACCAAAAGGGGCAAAACGGAAACCAACAGGTTTTTAGGGTTGGGCTGTTAATTTCGATGGGAACAGTACATTAACAGTAGTACAGGACAGTAGCATGTACCTTTTAAAAGGGGAGGTGGTAGCAAAATGGTTAGGTTTTCCCGACTGGGGGTTTTTCGGTGACCCCATTCGATCCCCGAAAAAACCCAAAACCTTTTTCCCGCACCCGTCCCAGTGGGGCCCAAAAAAACCCACATGCCCCCTGCCCATCAACTCTAACCTTCGATTTGGGGAGTGCAAACGGGGGGGACCCCAGGGGGGCCGGGATGGGGGCCTCTAATCACAGCGTCACTTAAAAAAAATCCTGCCTGGGGGCCCCCCCCCACGGGGGAGGACCAAACCCTCCACCCCTTTAAGTGAAACCCCCAGAGACTACCCAAACCGAGCCCCGGGTCCCCCTCCCGCCTACAGGGGGCTATAGGCCCAAATGTATAAAACCCACACACACACACCGGCCCCGCATACAATCTTTTTCATTACTGTTTCCATTACGAATTTTTCTTAAAAACCCCTGGCCAGTTAACAACATTGCCTTTTTTCGAGAAGTGAATTTATATCAACTAGTTTCAATATAATCCTGGTTCTTAAAACCCCCTCCCTTTTCAACACTACTACTATCTACTACTTTTTACTACTACTACTAACTAACAATTACTACTACTTATTTTTACTTTTTTACTTTCAAACCATCAACAACAATAAAGCAACCACAAAAATAAAGAAAGAAGGAAAGGGAAAGTTTATTTTTTTTGGTTTAACCAAACGTTCTTTTAAATCATTTTAAACGATATTCCGATAATGATATCTAAATTTCATGGCAATTAATTAATTTTATAAATCTCTCTCTTTTCTTTATCTGTCTTTCCCTTCATCTCACTTGGGACTCTCTCTCCTTTTCAGGGACTACGACGCTTTTCCCCCACCACGTTTTCAAGTTTCCGTCGTCGTCGGGGGGCCCAAAGGGGCGGAGACAAAAAACTTTGGGACGGCCAGGTTTCGTCTGGGCTACAGACCAGTGTGACAGGTTTGGGAGGATTTTGAGGGGCGCGCCCACACTTTTTCCTCCTGCCCCCCTGTATGCCAAACCCCAAAAGTAACTCCTGGGGCAAATTTCGGGCCGCACGCCCGGAGGTCAGTGGGTTGCTGCCCCCTGGGGGACGACCCCTGGTGGACAGCTGCGGCCTGGGTAGCTTTATGACAATTTTTGGGTGGGGTTTTTTTGCGCTTTCCCCCGTTTTGGGGCTGTTAATTTCAATGTGTTTTAAATTTTTTTTAAACAAAAATTTTGTCTTTTCCCGTTTTTCCCGGTTTTGCGCCTTGGGGGTAATAAATTTTTTCAAAACAAAATTCTTCCCCTCCTCTCTTTTCTCTCCTTCTCTCGTCTCCCCGGTTTTTCTCCTCCCTTTTCTCTCCCGTCTCCTCCCCCCTTCTCTTCTCTTCTCTCTCTTCTTCCTCCTCTCTCTCTTTTTCCTTTCTCTCTCTCTCCTTTTTGATTCAAAAAAAAGAGTTTTAAAAGGTTCAAACTAGTTGTTTTTTCAGTCGTGTAAACTTTTATTGAGAACCAAATTTTATTTCCGCCTTGTTGCTTTTCTCCTCCTTCATCTCTCTCCCTCACCTCCCCTCCCCCCCCCCTCCCTCCCCTACCTTCACCTCCCCTCCCTCCCCCCACTCCCTCCCTCCCCTACCTTGCTTCTTCCCGCGACGATAGATATAGATATATAGATAAGCACGTCTGTAATGTGTGTGTGTGTGTGTGTGTGGGTTAAAGGCAGAGATAAAAAGGGAAATCAACAGGTATAGGCACTCTGCGCGCGCACACACACACACACACACAGATAAACGTGATAGATTAAATCAAGCAGACTGTTGAAATGACATATTCCTCGAAACTACTATTTTGCTAACAGTCAATTATCTCTCTCTCTCCTCTCTCTTCCCTTTTCCTCTCTCGTCCCTTCTTCCTCTCTCTCTTTTCTCCTCTCTTCTCTCTCTCTCTCTCTTCCTTCTCTCTCCCCTCTCCCTCTCCACCCACAGACCTTCCACAAATTATCATTTAATTGACGTTACAATTAGACGGAGGGGCTTTTTCACCTTCATCCGCCCATTTAAGCTTGCTTATGGCGGTCTTGGAGGGAAAAGGAAGGACGTGCTGGAAAGACGAGAGAGAGAGAGAGGGGGAGAAGAGAAGGGAGAGAGAGAGAGAGAGAGAGGAGAGAGAGAAGAGAGAGAGAGAGAGAGAGAGACAGACAGCACAGGCACATACACAGAGAGGAGAGAGAGACAGACAGACAGAGACAAAAACAGAAAGAGACAGGAGGAAGAGAGAGAATAGAGAGACAGAGAGGCACCCACACCGACAGACAGACAGACAAATAAATAAATATCAAAATTGCCCCAAGTTTTTCCATTAAACAGTGAAACATATACGTTCATTCGATCAGTACTGGAGGAGGAGGAGGAGGAGGAGGAGGGGGAAAATAGCAATGTCACTACCATATAAATGTATCTATTATATTTACTTGAACGACCCTCTCAGCTGCCCCCTTCCATATCCCTTTTCCTTTCCTTTTTTCCCTTTTTCCCCCCTTCCCTTTTCCTTTCCCTTCCTTCCCTTCCCTTCCCTCGAAGTGTACGTCTCAGCTATATCCCCCACGCCTCCCTTCTCCTTCCCTTTTCCATCTCCTTTTCTTTCCCCTAAAAATACTACCTTGCTTCTATTTCGGATCAGGCTATTCGCTTCCCTCATTATACTTATTTTCTGTAGTATCTCCGTCCCTCCTTCAGGTGAATTTCTCGATATAGCCTTCTATACTCCCTTCTAATGTTTTTCTTTCTTCTTCCTTTCTTCTTTTCTCTTTCTTTTTCTGCTCTCTGTCTCTCTCTCTCTCCTCCTCTCTCTCTCTTTCAAACTTGTGTAAATACAGAGATGAGACCACCCGAGTATAGCTTATAATGTATGCTAGAACTAGGTAAAAAACACACACACACAAACACACGCACACACACACACATACACACACATACACACACACACACACAACAAGCCACACGCTCACACGTACACACACAACACAAACACACCCACACACACACCCCTACACAACCCTTACAATAGCCACCAGCTCAAATATTTACACTGATTAATTAAAAAGGGTCACCCACCCCCCTTTGGATTCGGTGTCACTCCATTAAAGCTTCTAACCGCAATTATACGCTTAGCAAAATTTCCCCCTCAACAGATTATAAATACAGAATATTTTTTTTTTCGAATCAGTCAATTCCCGGGTCAAATGTTGTCAAGGGTTTTTGGTTCTTGCCCCCAGAAGCCCCTGACAGCCGATTGGAAAAACACGAGGGAACCCCCAAACTTAACAATAAAAATGTCCCCGTTAATTTACAACCAACTTTTCCAACACCGAAACAGAATCTTAAAAAATTTTTAAAATTTTTCCCCCATATAAGGGTCGTCTACCGATCAGTTGGCCGTTTTTGGTGTTTGAGAAATTTTTCGGATCAGTGGCGAGGCATGGGGACGGAGGAAATTTGGGGCCGAGGGGCTAACTACCGGGGTGAGCTGTCTTCCCCGATCCCTTCCCAATGAGGCATCGGGCGTGTGCGGCAAAACTACGTTTCAGGAGGGGAATTAAAAGCTAAAAAGTCAAAAAAAGCCTCACGGGTTTTCCCCTTGGGCAGTCTCAAAAGTGCACAAAAGGGGCAAGAGGTTTCACATACGTATCCAAATCATATGCTTTTTAACTTTTCTCCCCAAATTTTTTTTATTTTTCGCATTTTTTCGTTCCAGACATGGCCGGGGCCCCATACAGTTCAAAATTTGGTGTGTCAATCTTTTTGTTACTCACAAAAGGGGGCCCCCGACGTCTGCCCATTTACTGGTTGGGGGGCTTGTTGCAGGCAAAGGAACCAAACCTCCTGTCTCCCGGGAAAAGCGGAGTGGTCGGCGCAAAGGGGGGCCCGGGGACCAAACGAAGGGCATCCCGGTTGGGCCCCGGGTGGCCCCCGCAACAATTCAACCTCCCCCGCGTCCCGTCCCCGGCAAGCGTAGGGGGTTAAGGGTTTTTCTACTCAGTTTTTTGGGGAAAAATTTTGGAAACAGTGCTCCAAAAACCCCGCCCGCGAAAATGATAAGTGTAGGTACCCCTAAAAAGTTAGTTCTTCCAGAGCAACAAAAACAGTCAGCAAAGCCCGAGAAACACCCAAATCTACACAAATACCAACGAGATAACATGCCGGAACTCTTTTAGTCCTGCGCGGCACCTATACTAGCCCCGGTTTAGAAGACGTCCCGGCAGGCTCCAAAAAAATACAGATTTGACAATGCTCGCCCCGTTAACCGCAGACAATCTATGCTGGCGGGGAACTGCGCGAGTCTCTAAAGCTACGAGAAACTTTCGTGCGGGAAAATTATTTGTAGCCTGAAATACCGTCATACAAAATTCACAATGGAAATAGTTTGACTTGATAATTCCTCCCTAGAAACCCCTTTTGTTTTTGCTTACAAACCGGGTGCCCTAAAATCGCTGAAAAATTCCAAAAGTATGATTAGTTTCCCATGCCGGGAACGCTCGACTGCTGCAATACGTACCTGCAAAAGGAAAAAAACTTTATTTAAAACAGTTTTAAAGATTTTTCATAAATAATGGCAAAAAGCAAGCAAAAAATTTTTGACGAGAATGATAGGGAATAAATTACAAGATAGGTAAAAGCAGGCTCTACGTAGGGATAGTTGTAAAAAATACGAGCCAAGAGTTTTTGAAAAAGTTTGTAAATCAGAGCAGAGTTTTTTTTTAAAAGATATGAAACTAAAGTTTATTTCAAAAAAGGGAAATCAAACATACAAAACTCATGGTTTAGGTAAATTTATTTATGCAAAAAAGTAAAAAAAAAGAATAGAGAACAAAAAAAAAAAATAATGTAGTCACCACATTTTTTAAAAATAGAAGAAAAATTATTTTATCCAAGGGGCAGTTTTTAACAGTGTTGCTTTGTTTGCACTACCAACGGGAAAAACTCTCCTTAGAACAAACTTTAAAGTAAAAACACCCTCGATGCTTAATTAATTTTAAGAGACCGGAAAACTTAAAACTTCATTTTTTTGCACAAATACTCACCCTATTTTTTTTAAAAAATCCCAAATTTGAAAATATTAGGAAGCCAGGAAGGGGTTTTTAGGTTCCTTTAGAGGGGGGGGTGCTCGTAGATACTCCCATCCCGCAGCGCAGGTGTATTTTTGTATCCCTTTTCCAAAGTTCAACACAGCAAAATTTTGAGCCGTTTTGGGTTTTTCCCCCTGGGGGGCCATGGGCCCGTCACCGGGTATTTCCCGTTCTTCACAGAGACAGCCTGAAAGTACACAAGACAAAAATTATTAATAAAATTTTATAGTAATTAAGATTAAATGGATTACAAAAAATGCAGTTTACGGGAAATCAGGGCCCCCTCTTAGAAAACTGCGTGATATATGAAGAAGTAACAGCCACTGTAGGGACCCAAAAAAAGTGGCCGGGGGAAAATTCCATCCATGTCCAGTTTTGGGTCAATACCCTGGGGGAGAAACTTTTTTAGTAAACTAGTGTATATAAAACATATAATATAAATATAATATTACGAAAGTTTTTAAATAAATCAAAAATAATCAAAAATAGACTACTCACTTTAAATTGCATTCTTGTTGGGCGTATATGCTGCCCTCTTCAAAGAAAAGAAAAAATTTGTGTTGTATTGAGAGAAAAAATAAACACTGTATTGAGAGAAGATAAACAATCGAACTAAAACGTAAAAAATTACTATTAAAGATTTAATATCCTCTAAAAAGTACAAAAAAAAAATTATCATGGCAGGTAAAAAAAATTATTTAAGTCTCAAATAAACGGGTTCGTGAGTAATTAGAAACTAAATCCCTACTAACTCTTTTAAAACCCTTTTAACTTTTTCAAAATTTAAAAAAAAACCCAGGCTCAACATAAAATCTGCACTCGGCCTGGAATATGGTGGTGGTATCTTCTCCGGTGTGCCCCCGCCCGGACATATGGGGGCCTCCTTGGTGTGCACTCTCCAGGACTTGGTGGCCCCTCCGGGTGGGAGAGGCGTCGTGGGGGTTCCCCTGGGGGGCGTAGTGGGGTCTTCATAGTACCCCCTGTAGTAGTTTCTTTATAGTCCCCCCTGTAGTAGAGTCTTCATAATCACCACCCGGGAGAGTTTCTTATAATCACCACCTGGGGGCTCAGGGTGGGGTACAGTCCTCCCTTCACACGCCCCCAACATCATCTTCACATAGATACCTTCGGCTGCATACCTTTCGGCAAAATTGCACGCCCCAAGACCAAAAAAAATAACAACGACTTCAACGTGAAGGGAAAACATTAAACAAAATTAGCAGTCAATCAACTACGCTAAATTAATCACAAAATTATTTCTTATAAATCAAACAAAAGACTTCACTCTTACCATGTTTAGGAGTGAAAATTTGTATGACTACTCTGTCTCGAAGTTAGACCCCGCTACCCGGGTTTTCTTGTTGGGGCCCCCCCATGTCACCTCTGCACCAGGGCGAAGGTAGGGTCAGGTGAAACTTAATACCTAGGGCACCTGTCCGCGTGTGAGGTAGCGCCCTTTTTCCTTGGTTAGGCCTGTTTTTTGCTTGTGTGGTGTGTGGCAAATATTTTGTATACGGGGGGGGTTTCACAATATCGCTGGAAAAAAACAGTGAGAAGCAAAAAAAAGTAAGAAAAAAAAGATGAACATCACGACAAACATCTCACCCTCCTGTTCTGTCTGGCAAAAAGGGGGCAAACGGAACAACAGGTGTAGGTGTGTGTTAAGCGATGTACGTAGCATTACAGTAGTCAGTACAGGTACATTTCAGTAGTACAGGGGGGTGGGAGGGGTTTGCGCCCGACTGGCGTTTCCGGGACCCAGTCGATCCCCAAGAAACCCAAACCTTTGCACCGTGAGTGGCCTAAGAAAAAACCCCCATGCCCCGCCCCTCAAATCACCTTCGATTTGGAGGCATCGGGGGACAAGGGGGGCGGATGAGCCTCTAATCCGGGCACTATAAAAAAACCTGCCCCGCGCCACCACGGGCAGGGCCAACCTCACCCCCCTCAAGTGAACCTCCCGAGAACCATCCGAGCCCCGGGTCACCCCTGCCTAAGGCGCTAAGCCAATGTATAAACACACACACACACACACGCCCGCATCACAATCTATTTATTACGTTCCATTACGAAGGTCTTAACCACTGCCCAAATTAACAACATTTTCCTTATCGAGAAAGGAATTCATATCAGACTAGTTTCAAAATTTAAACCCGGTTCTTAACACCCCCACTTTTAAAATATACTACTAACTATACTTTATATACACTAAATAAATTATACTACTTATATTATATTACTACAACCCTCAAAAACACAAAAGCAACCCCCCAAAAAAATAAAGAAAGAAGGAAAAGGGAAAATTTTTTTTTTAGCTTTAACAATCGTTCTTTTTTGTCATTTTAACGATATTCCGATAATGATTCACTTTTCCCTGGCAATTAAATTTTAAAATCTCTCTCTCTCTTTTTCTGTCTACCCTTATCTCCTGCATCTCTCTCTCTTCAGCACCGAGCGTTTCCGCCACCATCGTTACAAAATACGTCGTCGTCGGGGCCTAATGGGCGGAGACACAACGTGGTGCGGCCCGGTTACGCTGGGCACAGAACCCGGGAAGGCGCAGGATTCGAGGACGCGCCACACTTCTCCTCCTGCCTCCTGTATGCCCAACCCCCAACAGAAACTCGCGGAGCATTACTGCCTGCACGCCGGGGTCAGTGGCTTGCTGCCTCGGGGGACGACCACTGGTGGACAGCTGTGGGCACCTGCTAGCTCATCAATTTGGATAGGTTCTTGTCCGCTACCCCTTTTTGGGGGGCTTTTAATTTCAATGTTTTAAGTTTAAAAACAAAGATTTTGTTTTCCTTTTCCCCCGGTCGACCCCTTTGGGCTAATAAATTTATAAAAACAAAATCTCTCTCTCTCTCTCTCTCTTGTGGAACACGGTGGGAGTGGACGTTCCCTCCACCGCTCGTACCCCCCCCCATACCCTTTCCCCTACTGTCTGGAATACAGTCTGTCGCGAGTGGACCAGCCTGTTTTTCGTGGTCCCCGCCGCCAAGAGGTGGGGCCCATGACTCCCGGGGCCAGGCCCTTTCCCTGGGGTAAGGAAGACCTTCGAATGAGGATAAAGACGAGCAGGCTAAGACACCGGGGGCCCTCCCTGTCTCATTCGGCTGGACGGGGGTTACCTGCCTTGGTGGCCCCCGGGCCTGCCCTCCACGCCCCGCTCCGGCTGTGACCTCATGTTGTCTCCCTTCCAAGCGTTCCATGGCGACGTGCTAAAAAGCGGGGGGATTTCAGACTCCTGTCTCCAAGGCCTCCCTCTGAAGGGGTAACTCTGATCAGTGTAGTGACTCCCGTAACCGATCCCCCTTTTCCCCCTCCCTCTCCCCTTCCCCGCCCTCCGCCTTCCCGGCCTCCCCCTCCCTTCCAGCTTTTGCGCCCCGTGGTGAATACCTGAAACTCATTTTGGGGGACACCCGTCGTTCGATGTGAAGTTACGGTGGCTGGGGGAAGTAAATCGTGCGTTTAAAACCCCCTTCAAGCGTGACCTGGCTGAGGTCAAGATGTCAGCGGTGACCTCTCGCTTTTTTTTTATACCCGGGGTTTTTCCTTGGACGTTGGGGGAAGTGTATGAATGGGATTTTTCTCGCTCTTACGCTTCGCCCCAAGATTGCCTGACAGGACCCGCAACTGCCGACATACCTCGTCACTGTTATCCGGGGGTGTGGACCCTTTCCCTCAGCAAGGAACTTGATGGTTTTACCTGCTCGCCCGTTATCGGACGGTAACCCTATCAGCAAAAGTAGTACAGGGCTGACCAGACCCACCCCCATCTATTTTTCCCTTTTAGTTTTTTCCCCAAAGTCTGCCCCCCCTGCGAGTTCCTTTTACTACAAAATGCAAGTTCATGCTTCAAGTGCTGGGGTTTGGGCAATTTCGCGGTACTTTTGGGGGCCGGAACAGTGCATGGTGTGCTGGGGGTCACGCCCCCCCCGCACTTGCCCTCACCGCCCCCCCCACCACCCCCCCCGGCCCTGGAACCACACCCCAACCTCCGCCCCCTTTTGACACCACACACTGGGGGTTTCCCCTCGTTGTCAAACCCAAGTGAGTTCTGGCATGGATTGCCAGGGTAAGGCCGCAGTTCCATCGACACCTGCCCGCCGCCGCCCCTCCGCTGTCCTTGAGCCACACCCCTGGTCCCTCCTGCGCCCTCCCTCCCCACAGGTCCAAGCTCTCCGCATTGCTGTGGAAAAAACTGATGACCCCTTGTGCTTCCCTTGAATCACCCTGCCTATCGAGCCCGGCTTACTAGTGTGGCTCCACCAAACCCAACCCCCAAAATCACCATCGTACCCCTGGAGAGTCACAGAAAGTTTAATCTCCGCAGTCCATTGCTCACGGGAAAAATGGACTCTTTTCCTCTCGTTTTTTTGAGGACTCGAGTGCCCGTGCTGGCCCTCTCCTAAACCACCTGGTCCCCGCTGCTTCCTCCTCCACTTTTGTTCTCGTTACAAAAAAATCAGTTCGATAACAGGCTCCAACATCTACACGTTGTGCAGGGAATGCTTGCGGTGTTACGGCGTTTGATAAACTTGCTACCCTTCAGGCTTATGTGTACAGTCACCACCCTCAGTGGTTTTCATCAGGAAGTTTTTGTGGGCAACATAAATTCCGGGTTGCACCAACTCTCCAGGGTTTATTTCCTATGTCCACCAGGGTTGGGAAGGGCCCCTCATTGCTTATATTCTTCCTCCATCCACACCGCTTCTCCCAACCCCAACATGCAGACCGACCTTTCACTGTTTGAGGTGGTTGGGAAATGGCAAGTCCGGGTCTGCAATGTTATGCGCCCCTGGTAATTTTGAGTGTGGCTGCACTTCCTCTTCCAACAGCCCAAAGGAAAGTATCTACATGGGGGCTTCAACGCTCGGCATCCGACTTAGGCGACCTGTCGAGGGGGAATCGGGCGGGCTCCCCTTTGAAATACATTAAACCCAAACCACTCACCGCGGGGACACGGGCGGTGCTCTCACGGTCGCGGGGAACCCTGATCACATCATCACGTTTGGTCTGGTGGCGGCCCATGTCCGTGTACCTCCGAAATTCCCTTTTCTCTGATCATGTAGCCTCTTTTCCGGACTCTCCCAAAAAGTCGCAACCCAAACTCATCACCCCCCCTTCGCACTCGATTCCCCCCAAATACTGTCCTAATTATTTTTGCCAAAATGCCTCCCTTCTCCCCACGTTTATTTTCATCCCCCAGCCCTGTATTCCTTTTTTGGGTGGATTCGACGAACAATTTCACTCCATTAATTTCCAGGCCACACATGCGACGGCGGGCGGCTGCTACCCGACCTTGCGAACGCATTCTTCGGGCCCAAATAGACAGCTATGGATGCGGGCCTTCTTTTTCAAAGGGACCCTACTTCTGCTCACCTTCACCGATACCAGGCTTCAAGGGACGACTTGGTACACTTACAGGCCTGCGTGAGGCAGAGTCGGGGCATACATTCGGGGACAACATCAATCACAGACAGTTTTGGACAATTGGCACCTCATCAGGAAAGGTGAGAAGAAGAACCCGCCAAAGCCCCCATCACAGTCCTGTGAGTAGCCCAAAACCTTGTCGTACTGGGCCCGACAGTCCCCGGGGAGGCAGCCTTCCCCAGCCGTTCAGCGGGCCCCGTCTGCCGGTGCGGTTTACGCGCTCTACGGCTGATGCAGCGTTGCTCGAGGAGGGTGACAGGACCCCACCTTTCTTACTGAGGTGAACTGCGACGGGCTCTGGCTCGAGGGAAATCGACCGCTCCGGGTGACGATGGTATACAAATTCTGTCCTCCCAGCTACATAAAGTCCCAGGTAAACCCCCTCCCCAGCTTTACAAACCCTTTTCTCAGGCTGGGGTATCTGCCCGCCGCCCGGGCCCGCAGCACAATTGTCCCCATTCCAAAAAACCCGGACGGGCAATTTTAGGCCATATCCCCACATCCTGCTTCAGCAAGGTGATGGGCGCGATTGCTCCCCTCTTCTTTTCCGCTGGAGGGGGTACTTCCTCCCCACTTTTTTGGGTTTTCCTTCCGCGCGATGCACACATCATTGCCTCTGGACCCCCTCACACCCTTTTCCCCAAAAAGTGTGGTTTCGTTCTCGATCTCAAGAGCCTTTCGATGTTGCCAAAAGGGACATCATCCTAGACCCTTGTGGGCTTCGGGGTCCGGGGCGGCTACTGAAAAGGGTTGAGGATACCTCGCAAACGGACTTTTGCGTCCCCCTATAAAGGAGCATGAGCAAACCCCAAAAGGGTTTGATTTTGGAAATCCGCAGGGAGGGGTTTTTTTCAGTCCGTTTTTTATTTAATGTTCTCGTCCCCGTTTGCTTTCCAACCTCCCACGTCCCTGACAAAAACGGTAACGTGCTATGCTGACGATTCTGCATACACTCCACCTCGCCAAAAACCCTCTTCAGCAGTTACTCAAACCTTTTCTATGTCCGCCGCTGACTGGGTCTAAATTTTATCCCCCGATAAAAGCAGAGTCTTCCCCCCCGGAACCCGAGGCTGCTACCAGACTTCTACTTTGGGGGTGTTCTTCCCCTGTCGACAGTAAAATCTACCTCGGCGCACCATTTCCCTTCCCCCGTCCTCGGGCACAACACTACATCCCTTCGTGCAAGATCTTTTGGATCGGCTACAGAACGCTTCGTACCACTCAATGGCTTGGTTAACAACACTTCTGGCTTTCCATCCCTTGCCGAATGATCTACGTAACCCTTTATCCGTTCGTCATCGACTTCTCTCTCCAGCTTTAATTCAGTTACCCCATACTCCCTGGACCCCCTTGACAAATTCCAAAACGGTTTGAGAGTTTTCTTGGGGTGTCCTCTGTCTACTAGATGGTCAACATGTTAACAGAGCTTCACCACCACCTTTTATAGAGAATTGCTCCATCGCTGCTCGTCTCACTATCAAATGTCTGCATTACCCCCGGGCGTCCCCCTACTCTCATATATTGAAGTGCATGCAACCCCCCCCACGTATACCTCCCCTTCAGGCTGGGGGTCGCACCCTTATTAAAACTGTGTCTTCTTTACTTCAAGGCTCGACATCAATGTTTCCAGGCGAACTCTACCGGTCCTCCACCGTGGATGATTCCCACCGTAAAGGGGCCCCTACAAAACCCCCCCTCCAAGTCTCTCTCCCTGCCCTACAGAGGCACTACGTTGAGACCAAAGCTTTAGTTTCATCCTCATGCCCCACACTGAAACCCCGTCTACACCGATGGATCTTTTTCAGCCAATGGGCGCGGGCTGTGCGTATTTTCCCCCGACTCGATCCGCCGCCTCGGCTGGGTTTGGCCGCAGACTCCCCGTTTCCGCCAGCCCCACGTTCTGCGGTTGTATGGGATACTTGATCGTTAGTCTCCTCACCAAAGTGGCCTCAAAGTTTAGTGTTTGTGACCTCGTCTGCCCCCCTTTGGCCCTTTCCCCCCCTAAACCTCCTGCCCCTTTTATCACGTATTTTGTCCTTTTTGTCCCTAGTACGCCTACGCGCCTTGCAAAATTTTTTTTTGTGGATTCCGTCCCACGTGGCATTCTTTATAGGACATGTCGACGGAATAGCAAAAACCGCCTTAGCCTGCCACTCCGTGTGCTGGTCCTCCCCTCTCTGTCTTTTATTTATTAAGGGTCAAAAACCCCACACTTACGTCCCCCCCTCTCCTCACAAAAAAGGGGCCCGACAGAGAGCCAACAGCGTCTCCATTAAAATTACGACGCGTTCCGCCCAAAATCGCTACAAGTAGTCGTCGGGGCCTAATGGTGGGGGAGACACAAGTGGTAGCGGCCAGGTTACGTCTGGGCACAGACCAGTGTGGCAGGGCGCGGGATTCGAAGCGCGCCCACTTCTCCTCCTGCCTCCTTGTGATCGACCCAAAAGTAACTCGCTGGAGCATTACGCCTGCACTGCCCGGAGGTCGTGGCTTGCTGCCTCTAGGACGACCACTGGTGGACATCTGTCGGCACCTGCTACCCATGACATTTAGATGAATTTTTTGTCCGCTCCCACGTTTTTGGGGGGTGCTAATTTCAATGTGTTAAGTTTTCAACAAAATTTTGTCTACCTTGTCCTGGGCTGAGCCTTGGCGTAAAAAAATTTTTTCAAAACAAAATCTCTCTCTCTCTCCCCTCTCTCTCTTCTCTCTCTCTCTCCCCTCTTTCCGATTCACAAAAGAGTTGAATGGTTCATAACAATAGTTGTTTTTTCAGTCGGGTAAACTTTCCCTTAGAACCAATTATTTTCCGCCTTGTTTCATTTTTTTCCTCCTTCATCTCTCCCCCTCACCTCCCCTCCCTCCCCCCCCCCCCTCCCCTCCTTCACCTCCCCCCCTCCCTCACCCCTCCCTCCCCCACCTTCTTTCTTTCCCCCCGACGATAGATATAATATATAATAAGCAGTCCCGTAATGTGTGTGGTGTGTGTGTAAAAGGCGAGATAAAAAAGGGAAATCAACGGTATTGCACTCTGCGCGCGCAACACACACACACCACAGATAAAAGTATAGATAAATCAAGCAGACTGTTTAAATGACCAATCCTCGTAACTCTATTTTGCAACAGTCAATTTTCCTCTCTCTCTCTCCCTTTTCCTCTCTCTCTTCTCTCTCTCTCTCTCTCTCTTCCCTCCCTCTCTCCTCTCTCTTCTCTTTTCCCTCCCACCCCCAGACCTTCCCAAATTATATTTTTTTGCGTTTCAATTAGACGGAGGGGGTTCACCTTCATCCGTCTTTAGCTTGCTTATGGGTTTTTTGGAGGGGAAAGGAAAGGACGGCTGGAAAGACGAGAGAGAGAGAGGAAAAGAGAGAGAGAGAGAGAGAGGAGAAGAGAGAGGAGAGAGAGAGAGAGACGACAGACAGACAGGCACATACACAGAGAAGAGAGAGGAGAGACAGACGACAAGACAGACGAGACAGACAAGCAGAACAAAACGAGACAAGAGGAGATAGAGAGACAGAGA
>JACEEZ010012557.1:5000-55189 GCA_016584305.1 Chionoecetes opilio | reverse complement strand
AAAAATTTTTTTAAACATTTATCGGACGGGAAGTAAAAAAAAAATAATATACCCCCTCCCCCTTCCTCTTCTTTTTTCTTCTTTTTTTCTTTTCTTCTTTTCTTTTTCTTCTTCTTCTTCTTTTCCCTTTTCTTCTTCTTTTTCTTTTTCTCTTCTTCTTCTTTTTCTTCTTTTTCTTTTCTTCTTCTTCTTCTTCTTCTTCTTTTTTCTTCTTCTCTTCTTCTTTTTCTTTCCTTCTTCTTCTTCTTCTTTTTTTTTCCTCACCCTCCTCCTCCCCCTCCCTCCTCTCCTCCTCCTCCTCCTCCCCCCCCTCCTCCTTTCCCCTCCTCCCCCCCTCCTCCTCCTCCTCCCCCTCCAATTAACCTAACTCGATCTTTTTTTTTCGTGTTGGTTTGCTCTTCTTTGCATTTTTTTCTTTAAGCAAAACCCTTTGCAGCGTGGCCTCTGTGCAACACCCCCTCCCCCCTTTTCCCATAGCTTGTTCGCCTCCTCCCTTTCCCCCCCTTTTTTCCCTTTTCCCCTCTCTTCTTCTTTCCATTTCCCTTGTCAAAATCTATGTTTGACACCAGTTTTGTTTATCTCTCTCTTCTCCTCTCTCTCTTTCCCCCTCTCTCTCTCTCTCTCTCTCCTCTTCCCCTTCTCTCTCCCCCTCTCCTCTCTCCCTCTCTCTCTCTCTCTCTCCCCTCTCCTTTTTCTCTCTCTCCCCTCTTTTCTTCTTCTTCCTTCTCCTTTTCTATTTTTCCTCTTCATTAACTCTCATTATCTCCATTTTCTTCATTTTTTCCCCCTTTTCTCTCATTCTTTTTCACTTTTCTCTCTCTCTCCTTTTCTCTCTCTCTCTCTTCCTCTCCTCTCTCTCTCTCTCTCCTCTCTCTCTCCTCTCTCTCTCCTCTCTCTCTCTTTTCTCCTTCTCTCTCTTTTCTCTCTCTCTCCTTTTCCTTTTCCCCTTTTTTCTCTCTTCTCTCTCTCTCACTCCTCTTTTTTGACTACTAACACTTTAAACCCCGTAGAAAAAGTTCTAAAATTACCCAAGTTACTCCACAAAAGTCTCTCTTTTTTTTCTCTCTTATGTTGTGTTGGTTTGGTGGTGTGGTGTGTGGTGTGTGTGGTTTGTTGTGTGTGTGTGGTGTGTGTGGTGTGTTGTGTGTGTGTGGTCAAACACACACACACACCACACCGATGACCTGTTCAGAAAACAATTTTTTTTTATTTTTTTAACCCCCTGCAAAGGTTTCCCATGGTTTTTTACCTGGAAAAAACCCAAAATTTAAACATTTTGAGCAAAATGTAGGAAAATTTTGCCTCATTGGACCCAAGATATTAAAACCCCCACATTTGAAAAAACGCCTAATTTTGATTCCCCCCAGACTTTTTTTTACCTGAGACTTTTTTACAATTGGGATGAACAACAAATTGGGGATCAAATTGAAACATTTTAATATTATTTCTGAAAAAAAAAATCCAAATAAAAATTTAGAAAAAAAGACACATCAATCCAGAAAAAAAGCAAATTTCTGAATTTCATATTAAATTTCATAAAATTACAATCTTGAACATCAAAAAAAAGTGGACAAAGAATCTAAAAACTATTTTCAGGTGCCCCCCCCCCAGCAAAAATCTATTGTCTATGTCAGAAGGACACTTCACAGTCATTTTTTCAGAGTTTGCTTCTTGAAGCTTCCAAATCGCTTCCACGGTTGTATTCCACAGTTTGGAAGAAGGTACTGTTTTTGTGAGAATCTGTGGTAAATGAGGTTTGCGAAATCCAGTCATCATCTTGATTCCCGGCATCAGCAATGGTCATCACTACTTTTACATTGTGACATATTCCAGGGCCTGCTGTAGTCATCACTCCTTGGCCATGCCGCCACAGTTGCAGAAGCCAGTCATTACTCAATTCCAAGGGTGTCAAGCAGAAAGATGACTCTCTGGACCAACTAGAATAGACAGGAGTCGTCTTGGCTGTTAACCTGAGGGAAACTAGGTTTTCCCCTCGGTCTGAGCCGTCAGGGTGGCAAGGGTGGTAAGACGTGAGTTCGCAAGGTTGCAGCGTCCCTGTGCATTCGGTCACCCGGTTCGAAGTCGCCTTTAACGTTTCGTTGCGGACGTGGCGGGCGCTTTGTATAGTCAATAACCTTGTTAGTGTACTTGCAAAGTGTCTAGATAGGATGAAATCTTATCTTATTATCCTCGTCTGAAGCTATCTGGCTTCTCAGTGGCGGGCAGCTGGCAGCAATGTCCTGTGGGGGGCCTTTTCCCTCTTTGTCACTGAGTCCTGCATGGGTGGGTGGCTACCGAGAGAGCGAACCGGGCACAACTCCCGTGTCAGGTACCACTTGTGGTTTTCAAGTTTTTGTAGCACTGCCTGAGCAATCTTGGATCTGTTCTCTTGAACTTCATTCATGTCCTTCATGAACTGCAGATCATTTGCAGGAGCATCTGCAGCCAAGTGTAGATGAATCACATGGGTGTATTAGAACAGTTCCTAGGAAGAGGTTGAGGCGTCCTAGCTCACAACAGTTTTCTTCATCGTACTCAGCTGTCAGCAAACATGAACATCTTTCATAGAATACAGGTTATGGCAATCCACAGGCCTGATGGAAATGGCTTCCCAGGGAACGAACTCCAGTGGGGATTCCCCGCGGGAGGCGTGTCTCCAAGGACGATCAATGTAAGCTAAGCCATCTCCGGTAGTCAGGCTCTAGGAGGCTTTCTCCGACCTGAGGATTTCCGTAGTATTTCCTGCCACTCTTTCTTCTTTTTAGTAACCATTTTGTCTGATGGACAGGGTTGTAGGGTTGTCTGGGTAAAGATTCTTTCCAAACTGTCCTGAGGCTTGAAACAAGGGATCTCTGGGCTCTTGACCTTGCCAACAGATTATCCCATACAGCACAACCAGCACTTCTAGAATGTGGTGTCTGCAGGCAGTAGAACACCCTTATGTCAAGTGTTGCTCCAGAAGCTGGCAGTCCCCGATGTACTCCACTGTTGCTGGGCCGTTGTGTCAAACACAAGGGCAGTGATCACTCCAGATAAGCCCCCATGCCTCCAGCAAATCAGGATGCCTATGCCTGAGCCGTCCTGTTGAGCGTCTATCACTGGTACTCCCAGTAGCTTGCCTTCCAGGAATACGCAGGTTCCTGAGACAAGCCCAGCCAGAGTCTCTGACGTGGTCCCAGATCACTTCCTCAGGACATCTCTCAGCATCTTGCCATCCCAGTGGAGAGCAGCATACTGGAGGTCCTCGCTAAATGCTGCCATGTACTCATGGCTTGATGTGGTACCACTCAGCATCCTTTCAGTCTCGTTGTGAGGTTGAGATGACAAATTGTCCAGGTCAAGCTCACAGCCTTCAATGTAGCAGAGACTAAGGCTGTACGTGATGTCAGACAATCCCAGAGATCAGCGGTACGCAGATGTCAACACACTCCATGACTCCTGGGAAATGTGAGAAGTCACAGTGTCTGGTGATGGGAACATCCAGGACGAGGTTGTTGTAATCCATGTCCTCTGCATTCCCTTCACAGTCGGTTGGGTCAGCCCAGGTAGACACATCAGCAGCAGTCCTTGCGTCGTGTGGCTACTCTTTAGCCACTAGCAAATAAGGGAAATGTTGTCTAGCAATAGTGTCTTCCCCAACCTCTGTCGCACATATCACAGATAATGTTTACACCCATCTTCATATCTGGCTGCCAGTGTCCGTGAAGGCCACTGTGTGTCTCCCGACTCCGCTCCGCTTGGGGCCGTGACTCAAATATCTGGTCATGGGACCAGACATTGTGGCCTTTCTTCTTGTCTTCTGATCCGAGTAGAACCTGATGGTCCTTGTTCCTTCTTCTCCCCTGATAGGAGTCGGTTTCTCTCTATTTTCCTGGATGGTTCTGAAGTCCTTAATGTCGGAACAGAGGATATCTAATTCCAGGACCAAATGCATCCTTTTCTACAGGGTCACCTGTTCTACCTTTAAGTCCTTGCTAGATCTCTGGCTTTTTGTGAAGTGTCATGAAATGCTGCCGCTGCATTGGGACTTGGTCATGAGGTCTTGGAATCAGCCATTCTGCCAAGAATGGATGATAGCCTCCAAATGTTTCATTGGCCGAGTCGTTCTGATGTCCTTTAGGATTCCCTGTATTTTCTGGCAAACTCTGGAGGTGGAGAAAAGTAATGGAAGCCCGTCGTGGTGGGTAACTGGGAGCCACTGATGATGGATTGATGGGTAGCGATTAGGAAGGTTTCTTGTAGCAGATCTAGTAGCAGGCCGCGTGACGCTGTCTCTGACTGCAGGTGGAGTTCTGAGATGTCAACTTTGCGCTCGGAGCTCCTTGTTACTGCCAATAGTGAAGTTTATCTTGTGAAGTATTCTTTGATTTAGCAGATTTTCAAAGATCTGCAACAAAACATAACAGACCATTAGATGCAGCTAAAACCATTGTGAATTGTGAGGTAGGGTGAGTTGGAAATAAAGGATATTTAGTTTCAATTGTTTTGAAAATTTGTCTGTAAATATCAACATGTAAAATTTCATAAATGCTTCTATGCATTTTTGATGTTTCAGTCAGCATATAATTACTATGCTTTAACCTGCTATGGCCCAATTATTGGTGAAAAAAATAGGCGAAACAAACATCAAAATGCTCCGCAAACTGGCGTTTCAGAAAACGTGATAGAATAGAACTTCATGCTCGTTGAAGCAAAGGGGTTCAGGACCTTTGGTTATAATGGTTGTTAATTTTTTCGACTTTTTCAGGTCATAAAGCATTGGGGAAACCGTGCAGGAGGTATAAAAAATAGGGAAAAAATTGTTTCTGAACAGGTCTAGTGTGTGTGTGTGTGTTGCCACCATAACTACGTAATTACTACCACTCCTATAAACTCAGATATTCATTCTCCTTCATAATCCTCCCATTCTATCCCATATATCTATTCTGCGCCACAATATGTAATTATCAATCTACTGCTGGCAGGAGGGATAAGCCTTGCCCACATACGCCCTGCAAGCCCCTGACTAATATGCGATGCATATCACTTTCCGAAGAGGAGGAGGAGGAAGCGGAGGAGGAGAGGAATACAAAGGAATTACAAAGGATACAAAGGGAAAACAACAAACAGCAACAGACACGATAGGTCCTTACAAAGAATGTTTGCTTTAACTACACACTACACAAACTAGATAATAAGACGAGAAAGGATAGGAAGTAGGAAAGCTGTCCTCTCAACCCCAACCCATCCCTCCAGCCGAAGCGGCGGAAAAGAAGTTGAGACCATGGCAATATAGGAAAAAACGGCATTGAATTTGGAGGAAATTGAAAGCCTGTTAAATCTATGGGCTAACTACTACTAGTTTGTGGAGGGTTAGGTTTATTGCTGATAGGCTAGGTCAATGTTATGTTGTGTTTTGTAATGGTGGTTGAACTACAGTGTGGAGGTTCAGGTTCAAGGGTGGTGCGGCAGCCTTGCCTGCGCTTTCTTGGGGAGGCAGCAGTCAATCAGGCCCCAGCTCCGTTCAGATCCACATGCGGAAATGTGTACTTTCCATGTAGGACGCCGTACACTTCAATGCCTCCTGCATCAGTGACCCCTGGTACCGTAAATCCGATGGTGGTCACTAACTGTCAGGACCACTACCTGAACCACAGCCCGTCACAGGTCGATGGGAGTAGTAGTGGGTAAACGTTAACTCGGGGCTATCGGTGTCGTGTTATGAGGTCTTAATGTAGTGTTGGTGTAGGGCTCAGTGTGGGAAGGTTCAACGGTGGTGCCTTGGGGGCCTTCGGATTTTCAGGGAGGGTACGGGGGAAGAAAAAGCACAGCCAGATTTTCTTGAGGGTGGTCCCGGATCATTCCCGGGACATCTCCAGCATCTTTGCCATCCCATGGAGGGAGCTACTTGGGAGGGTCCTCGCTAAATGCTGCCATGTACTCCTGCTGATGTTGGTACCTTGTCAGCATCCTGTTCCGTCTCGTTGTTGAGGTTGGAGGGACAAACTTGTCCAGGTCAGCTCCACCAGCCTTCAATCTACCCAGAGACTAAGGCTGTCACTTGATTGTCAGACAATCCCAGACGATCAGCGGTACTGCAGATGTCAACACACTCCATGACCCTCCTGGGAAATGTGAGAGTCACAGTGTCTTGGTGATGTAAACATCCAGGACGAGGTTGTTGGTAATCCATGTCCTCTGCATTCCCTTCACTGTCGGTTGGGTCAGCCCAGGTAGACACATCAGCAGCAGTCCTTCGCTGTGTGGCAGCTGAAAAATTGTAGAAACTTTGTGACAAATTCATATCTTGTTCCTCTCTCTGCTGCAGTCTTGCAGCCCTCTCTGCTTGCTGCTGGGACCGTGACTCAAATATCTTGTCATGACCAGGGCCAGAAGCCACAAAACACTTAAAGACCTTTTTTTGGTCGTTAGTCCAACGACGGAACCCACAGCGCGGAAAATTCGTCGATTTCGTCGTTAACGTGGACACTGGCCGACGACTGCTCAAGACCAGTATTAGCAGAGGTCGGAAGTCTCCAGGCATGCTCATTATTGCTTGGTATGCTATGAAATATCTTTTTATAGGTAATGTAGACATATGATGCATTTGGATGGAAATTATTCATATATATGAGTAAAGAGATGAAATACAAGCAAGGGACTCATCTACGTCTGGCAGCGCGGCCTTCGGCAGCAGCAGCAGCAGCATGATGAAGCCCGTGAGGTGGATATCAACACCATTAGACCAAGGGAGGTAGATGTCTTTGGTAATATTTAGTAGGGGAGCGAGAACCCCTTGAGGGGAATCCTATGATCCCTGGTGATAAACCTATGGTGCTTTTCACAGACGTGGGAGCGACTGTCTTCTTCAGGAAGGCACAGGTGAGGCGGATAACTGCGGGTTTTTACTCAAAACTGTTGAGTGTGGCGGCTGGAGCCCCCAGCTCCTCCGCCACTGTAGGTTTGGGCAGGCTTAAACGTCTTATTACTCGTTTTTATACAACTTAGTGATTATGGTGAGATGTTATATATCTTGTCATTTTCTAAATCAATGTGCACCGTGTGTCACCTTAAATAGGGTGATTTAAAGATGTTATGATGAGGTGACTGATGACGGGGGCAGAGTGACGGAGAGGCCTTGCCGCGGGGCCTCTCCATAACACAAATATTCATTATTTTAACCCAACACACCCTTTTCCCACCAAAACATAGAAACACAAGCCCACTTAACATTTTACGAACTAAAACCCTTTTAAAACGCAAGTTTCCCGAATAAAAACGAGAATTATTTTTTGAGATCGGGGCAGAAGGGGGGGGGAGAGGCAGTCGGGCATGCCTTTCTTGCCCGGAAATATTCTCGCTGCTTGTGATTTGGTCGAGAATTTTTAAAAAACTGTGTCTTTGGGGGGTGACTGATGACGCGTTGGACGTCATTACTCGCCTTACCCAAATCAGCGCCTTCGACGCGTTAACGCCCAAAAAAGGGAGGTTTTGTAGTTTTCGTGTTGGGAAAAGAAGTTCAGAGAGGTCGTTGCTGGCCAACTCCCTTTGTTGCTGGGTTCCTGCCCAGACATGTGGGCCTTCTCTCTGTTTCTGATCCTGGTAAAACCTGATGTCCCCGTCCTTCTTCCCCTTTGTGCAGTCTTTTTCTCTCTATTTCCTGGATGGCATCTGAAGTCCTATGTCGAACAGGCTATCAAATTTCCAGGACAAAGGCACTCCTTTTCCTCCGGGTCACTGTTTACCTTTTATTCCTTGTAGAATCGTGCTTTTGTGAAGTGCCAGGAAATGCTGCGCTGCATTGTATTTTGGCCCCGGTCTTGATCCACCTTTGCCAGGGGGGAGTGCCCCACGTTTATGGCGGGGTTTTGATGCTTAGGATTTCCGTTTTTTCTGGCAAACTCTGGAGATGGAGGAAGTATGGAAAGGCCCTGTTTTTTGGGGGAAACGGGAGCCACTGTCGGGATGATGGGTACCCGATCAGGAAGGTTTTCTGTAGCAATCTAGTACATTCGGCTGCCCCTTGCTCTGGACGCAGGTGGAGGTTTTGAGATGTCAACTTTGCGTCCCCGGAGCTCCTTGCTTACTGCCATAGTGAAATTTTCTTGTGAAGTACCCTGGCTTTGTTAGCAGGTTTCAACAGATCGCAACAAACATAACAACATTTGAGTCATGCTAAAAACCCTTTTGAATTTTTGACAAGTGAAAAATTTTATTTTGTTTTAATTTTTTTTAAAAATTTTCTGTAAATATCACATGTAATATTTTCCTAAAGGGTTTTATGATTTTGATGTTCAGTCAGCATTAAAAACTTGCTTTAAACCCGCTTTTTTGCCCATTATTGGTGAAAAAATAGGGGAAAACAAACTCAAAATGCTCCGAAACTGGCTTTTAAAAAATTGTATGAATAAACTTTTGCTTCATGGCAAAAATTCCGACATTTGGCTTTTAATGGGTTTTAATTTTTGACTTTTTCCCGGTCAAAAAACATTGGAAACCGTGCAGGAGGGTATAAAAAAGGAAAAAAAAATTTTTTTCTGAACAGGTTTTTAAGTCCCCAAAACCCCAATACTAAACGTACATACACCCAACATGAAGGGATTTGTGTGCTGTGAGTGTACGTGTATTATGTGTTGTGGGGGGGGGGGGGGTCCAAATATATAAACAAGAAAAGAAAAACAAAATATGGAAAAACTAAACAAAATGCAACTATTTTAACAAGTGAAGGGAAATAGGAAAAAAGGAAAGAAGGAAGGAAGCAAGAAAAACTCTTGCAAGAAAATAATGTTGCAAAATTTGTTTCACTTCGAAGATATGATTGTTTCTAATGTTTCAAGCACTTTGGAGATATGATTTACCTACTTATCTTTCAGTGGCTAGGAATACAAAGGAGTACAAAGGAAACACAAGCAGCAACAGACCATTAGGTCATTAAATGGCTTTTTTGAATTAACTACACTACATTAACTAGATAATAAGAGAGAAAGGATAGGAAAGTAGTAGGCTCCTCCCCACCCACCCATCCGTCTATCCGAAGCTGGCCGGGAAATGAAGTGATACCATGCAGTATGAAAAAAACTGCAAGAATTTGTGAGAAAAGTTGAAAGCTGTAATCTATGGTGTAGTCTATGGCTATCTACTACTATGTTTGTGGGGGTAGGCTTAGTGCTTGATAGTAGAGTCATGTAATGTGTGTTTTGTATTGGTGGGAACACAGTGTGGAAGTTCTTGAGTGGTGCGTCAGCCTTGCCTGGTCCTTTCTTGGGAGGTAGCAATCAATCAGGCCCCAGCTCCGTTCAATCCACTGAGGTTCTGCACTTTCCATTAGGACGCTGTACACTTTTAATGCCCCCTGCAGCAGTGACCCCTAGTAACTTAAATCCCGATGGTGGTCACTAACTGTCAGGACCCTTACTGACCCACAGCCCGTCACAGGTCAAAAGTTGTAGTGGTAACCGTTAACTCGGGGCTATCTGGGTGTGTCATGAGGTCTAATGTAGTGTTGGTGTAGGCTCGCTCAGTGTGGAAGTTCAAGGGTGGTGCGTGTTCGTGAGTACGTGATCAGTCAAAATCCAGTGGGATCACAGAAACACAAGTTACTTTAAGTAGGTTATATTCTGGTGGTAGCAATACAAATTACAGTAAGAACGATAGGGTACGCCTTTACAAGCCAAGGCGGCGGGTGTGACTGTCTGCCAGTGGCTACCACTCGGGGTTGCCAGGCGGCGTGCGACCGGCACAAGGTTGCCAGGCTGCACCTGCTAACTATACTATCCCACACCTCCCTTCACCCCTTCACGCTCATAGCAAGGTATTGAGCGGACTCCTACTGCTGCATTATCCGTTCTGAGCGGCGAGGGACTGAGTCCCTAGTGCGAGTAGGGGACTCATCTATCGTCGGGGTGTCGTTAGTGGAGAACTGCACTGGACGGATGAACCGTCGGTTGCGCCACCATAAACGACCACTGAGTAACCGAACTTGATAGTCCCGTGATCTGCCGGTGCCCATGATGGTGCCCACTTTGTCCCAGCAAAGCGATGTCTGATCCTGGATACGAACTTGCTCGTTGATCTTCAGCCTGGGAAGGGGACGGGCGTGCGCGTTGTAGCGTGTGACGATGTCTTGAGCACGGTTGGCAGCTCGGTGGTCACATATCTATGTCTTGGTCTGCCACTCCATCAAGAAGGACTGGGGGTGGGCGGGGACGCAAGAACGGAGAGGTCGTCCATACAAGATTTGTGCTGGGGAGCGACCGGTGTAGTTCGGAGCATTGCGGAGCTCCAGCAGTCCGCGGTCAAGGTCCTCGCAGTCGATATTGCCTGATGGAGCCACCTTCGGGATTAGGTGTTTGGGACGGATTTTGGACTGCTGGCCTCAGCGTGGCCTTTTGGACTGCGGGTAATGCGGTGAAGACACCATATGCCTGACTCCCCAGCGGTCGAGGAACGCTGCGAAGTCCCGGCTCGTGAATTGGGGTCCTCCGTCGGTCCTGAGACGCACTGGGACGCCCACGTCACAGAAGTAGTGCCTGAACTGGCGGATGGTGGCGGCAGACGTTGTGTCGCTGCACGGGGCACCACAGCGGGCCAACCAGGAGACGGTCACTATAACTAGGAATGAATTCCCAGCAACAGTAAAAAAGTCGGCTGACACTGGCTCAAAAGGTCTGGTGGGGTCGTCGTCGGACAACAGGGGCTCCTGCTGCTGGCTTGGCCGCATCACTTGGCATGGTCCACATGCTTGGACAGTGTTGGCAATGTCAGAGTTGATGCTTGGCCAGTATACAGCCTGTCTCGCACGTCTCTTGGTGGCCTCTACTCCTCGATGGCTGTCGTGGAGGCGGGCCAAGACGTTGCGGCGTAGAGCGGCTGGAATAACAACACGTGCTCCATAGAGAACCAGAACCCCGTCGCAGTATAGGTCCTCACGTAGTTTCCAATAAGGGAGCAGAGTATCGTGAAGACTGTAACGGTTCAGTGGAAAACATTTCTTCACACAGTCTAGCAGCCTGACGTAGGAAGGGTCGTTGCGAGCTGCAGTTTGTAGGGCCTCCAGTGCCATATGTCACCGGTAGGTGAAGATTTCGAACGGTGTTGGCTGGCAAGGGACTGAATGGCCTGCAGAGTAACGACAGTGTTGATAAAAGCACAAGTCTCAGTGCTCAACATTACATCCTCGGGGGTGGGGCGGCCGACGGGTGCGCGGGACAAGGTGTTAGGAATGCAGAGGTGCTTACGCACGCGCCACACTGCTGTGAAAAGGTAAGCTGAGAGTTTCTCCTTTAAGCGCTGAAGGCGAGGATTCTCAACTGCATCCAGCGAGTAGTGGTTGAGGATTGGCACCAACGGGCGATGGTCGGTGACTACCTCAAAATGCTGCAGGCCGATGAGGTAGAATTTGCACTTCTATGTCGCCCATGCTACGGCCAGAAGCTCGAGCTCGATGGTAGCGTAGCGTGTTTCTGCCTCCGTCCGGAACCGGGAACCACACTGAACCAGTCGGAACACTCCTCCGCGGTTGTCTTGCAGCAAAGCGTAGCCAAGTCCATACAAGCGAGAGGCGTCTGTCTGCAAAACAGTGGGCAAGGCAGGATCAAACGTGGCGAGGTCCGGTGGGCTCGGCAGGGCTTCCTTCACACGTCGGAAAGCCTCCTCATGGTCGGGGGTCCAAAGAAAGGTCCTCTTGGGGCTCATAAGGAGGCGAAGTGGCTGTGCAGCTGCAGAGATATCCGCAGAAAACTCCGCCAACTGATTCACAAGACCCATAAAAGAGCAGAGGCCAGTGAGGTTGGCAGGAGTGGGAAAGTTCCTGATGGCACGGATCTTTTCTGGGTCTGCTGCTATCAGCCGATAGCAGCCGACAAATCCCTGGAAAGGTTGTAACCACAGAAGGATACTGCAGGTTCGGCGAAAACAAACTTGTCCGCGTTGAGGGTGATTCCGTACTTACGGCTTCTTGACAATACTTTGTGGACGCGGAGTAAGTGTGCGGAGTAGTCCTCGTCGTATAGAATGTTGTCGTCGACAACCTTCACACAGTTTTATCACACCTTGGGGGTGCCAAGTCCACCTCGGGGGCGGGAAAACGTCTCCAGTAGCAGCAAAACCCATTGGGCCGCGGCGGTACCTGAAGCGGCCGTAAGGCGTGATGAATGTCGTCAGTGGCTGGTCTTCCTCAGCGTGCTCAATTTGCCGGTAGCCACACAGCGCGTCTACCTTAGAGTAAAAGCGTGACTTCTGGTCCACACTACGGATCGCTGCGAAGGGCATGGGTGAGGGATGCGCTGGAAGTGGCACCTGTTTGTTCAGTTTAGACAGGTTGGTGGTGATCCGGACACCACCATTGGGCTTGGCAACGGCTACGAGAGGATGGCACCATGGGGACGGATCGTCGCCGGCAGGAACAATGATACCCTGGGCCACCATAGACTACAACTCTTGCTCCTCCGACTCGCGGTAAGCAAGGGGGGTCAGACGGGGTGTGTGGATCTCGAAGGGTGTGACGTCTTCCTTCAAGTGGATCCTCATGGGTGGGCTTGTCATCGGCTTGAGTGGCCTGGCCCGTAGCGTCTCCATCGTCACCAAGACATCGCTAAATTCCTTCAGGAAGTATACACGAGCCTCTGAAGGGGATGTGTTGCCGGTGAGAGGGAACGATGATGGCGTGGAGGCGGGTGGAGCGGCGGGGCCAGGGCCGGACTGAGGGGTAGCACCAAGCGTGTAGCCACTCTCGTCACTGCACGCGTCTGACGTTGTTCGCACGCTGTTGAGGGTCTTGCGGCTGACTGCCAGGGGAGTAGGGACGAAAAACACTGGTGTCGTGGCGTTGTTTGCGTTGTCGTTGCTGACCCTTGTGTTCTATCGGGGAGCTACACTTGTCATAGTGACCGATGCGGCCGCACAAACGGCACTGGGTGCTTTTAGCAGGGCACCGTACAGTGTGTGACCAATGTCCCGTACGTCCACAGCAGGTGCACAGTGACTCGGCAGCTGGGCATGAGTGCGGAGCGTGCTGCCTTGGGGGGGGGGGGGGGGGGGGGGGGGGCCGCAGGGCTGACGTGGTGTTTGGGCGGCCTCATAGGCCCGACATTCCGTATTACATCCTGCAGAGGGGCATGAGGTCAAGGGAGGTGAGGCGTTGGACGAGTTCTCGTCTCGAACGCCCTCAAGATCCCTGCTTGAACTGGGTTTCCTCGCACCTTGTGATTGCCTTCAGATGTCAACCCTTAGATGCCGTTCAGGCGAACATAGAAGGCGTGATGATTCGCTTCATATGTTGAGCTGAAAGGTTCCCGCCTATGAAGTGCCTCCTTCCTCTGGGCCTGAGGCTCCTGAAGGACATTAGAGTCTCTACAGGAGAGTGGGGGTCTGGAGGCACTGTGGGTGGTCCAGTACTCGCGCGTTTCGAGGGACAAGCACATAGTGCTGTATGAGCTGGTTTTTCCGTGAAGCTCGGGTGTCCACCTCGTGGCGTAATAGTCCTCTCCGCCTCCATTCTCGAAGGTTGGTAAGAGACCAGGGTGGAGTCTGGGGTTGGTTGAACAGAGCCTTGGGTGGAGCGGGTGTGGGAGCGCGGCTGTTATGTGTTTGGGGCCCTGGCTCATTGAATGGGCGGCGTCACCGGTGTGGAAGACGACATGGATGAGGCCGCATGCGGTAAGAGGGTCGTGATGAGCATCTGAAAACGATTCGACTCCTCCTCACGTCGCCGTTTGTCTTCCTCGCGCCTTTGCCTCTCATCTTCACGTCGTTGCGCCTCCATCCATTGCATGAGACCAGAAAGGTCCATGGTGGAGGCGGTGGAGAAACGTTCCTGACCTGAGGGAGGCGGGATCGAAATAACAGCCGCGCCAGCGGGTAAAAGTGTGAGTGAATCTGCGTCATTCTCATCTGTCACGAGGGAAAGGGGCGGTGACATTTGGGTTTGCTTCGTTTTCTTCTTCGTTCCGGTCATGGTGAATGGTGTACGCCGAATTTTCTAGGTATTAATCCAACGCTTCAACAGCTCGAATCGGATGTACAGTCTAAGACAAAAGTTGTGTCACGGTTTTCTCCGAAAATTAAATATAACTCGTGAAACATTATGAAAACCCTAACGCAGCTACATGCTCGTGGTTGGCAAGCCTGAATCCCTTGAAGCTACTGTTCAGATAAGGGTTCAAAGTTTCATATCTGCCGCCGATGAGACAATGCCTAAAACAAACCAAGGTTATTTCAAATTTTCAATAGATTTACTGCGTTGATTTCATATTAATCGAGGTGGAATGCGAATTATATTCGGCCCAGCAATGATCGCCAGGACATTTCATCTTTACACCTGAGCCATTGAAGGCCACATACATCACCGGCAGGAGTATCGATAAAGCTAGTCACATGCAAGAATATAAATAACAAAAATTATATAATAAAAAATATATAGAGAAATTGCTTCAAAAATCAATAGTATATTAGGATAATAATAAGACCAAATTCCATTTTAACCTATGTACATTTTTAAAGATAATTGCCTCAATATTCATGAGTATATTTGGATAATAATATGAAGGAAGGAAAGACTCAGAAGCAGTGGCGTATATAGGTCCTTAAAAATACAGTGTAATACAGGGGTGAATCCAGGATTGTTATAAATGGGGGGGGGGGGGCTTGTGCGAAGCGAGTCTCAACAGCTGAGGGAATTAATAATAATAGCAAAACTGCAATGTGTTTCGGAGGGCCTCAGCCGAACCCCTGAGACTGGCTCACCGAACCCATGTCCAATCACTGCTTTATAATTACCTCAGCACTTCTGCTTTTAACACTCCTGGTAATGAATCCTAAAACAATTACTCGTGAGGATACGAACTATCATGACGTATGAGTTGTGGTGAGATCGAAGCACTTATGACAGTGCTACCAACCGTTCGTATGACATACGGTAGACAGCATCGAAAGTTTAACCATTTACCAGATGTCTCGACCAAAATTCATGACACGACTTTTGTCTTAGACTGTACATGAAAAATACAGCGACACGAGTCACGAATATCCAGAATCTGTGCGTGTATGTCGGTGTGCTTATATACGGGTGGCAATGGAGGTGGCGGCGGCAGCGGGGTATCAGTGCGTTTCAAGACCGACACCGACACTGGCGGTGGCGGCGGCAGCGGCAGCTGGGTCTCAGTGCGTTTCAAGACCGACACCGACGGTGCGCCGTTGGCTGCAGAGAAAAGAGGAGGTCTGTCGCTCGGCGCTCCGTAAGACCATGAGGCTGGCAGGGGTGGACTGACAGGGCTGACGCTCGCAGTCGCTCGCAGGGCTGACGTGGTGTTTCGGGCGGCCTCATAGGCCCGACATTCCGTCATTACATCCTGCAGAGTGCATGAGGTGTCAAGGGAGATGAGGCGTTGGACGAGTTCTTCGTCTCGAACGCCCATCAAGATCACCTGCTTGAACTGGGTTTCCTCGCACTCCTTGTGATTGCCCTTACAGATGTCAACCTCTTCAGATGCCCGCTTCAGGCGAACATAGAAGGCAGCGAATGATTCGCCTTCCATATGTCTTGAGCTGAAAAGTTCCCGCCTATGAAGTGCCTCCTTCCTCTGGGCCTTGACGTGCTCCTGAAGGACATTAAGTACGTCTTCTACAGGAGACGTGGAGTCTGGAGGCACTTGTAGGGTGTGCTCCAGTACTCGCTGCGTTTCGAGGGACAAGCACATACGTAGCTGTATGAGCTGTTTTTCCTGTGACAAGCTCGGGTGATCCACCATCGTGGCGTAATATGTCCATTTCCGCCTCCATTCTCTGAAGGTTTGGTAAGAGACATCAGGGTGGAGTACTGGGGTTGGTTGAACAGAAGCCTTGGGTGGAGCGGGTGTGGGAGCGCGGCTGTTATGTATTGGGGCCGTGGCTCATTGAATGGGCGGCGTCACCGGTGTGGAAGACGACATGGATGAGGCCGCATGCGGTAAGAGGGTCGTGATGAGCATCTGAAAACGATTCGACTCCTCCTCACGTCGCCGTTTGTCTTCCTCGCGCCTTTGCCTCTCATATTCACGTCGTTGCGCCTCCATCCATTGCATGAGACCAGAAAGGTCCATGGTGGAGGCGGTGGAGAAACGTTCCTGACCTGAGGGAGGCGGGATCGAAATAACAGCCGCGCCAGCGGGTAAAAGTGTGAGTGAATCTGCGTCATTCTCATCTGTCACGAGGGAAAGGGGCGGTGACATTTGGGTTTGCTTCGTTTTCTTCTTCGTTCCGGTCATGGTGAATGGTGTACGCCGAATTTTCTAGGTATTAATCCAACGCTTCAACAGCTCGAATCGATTGTATAGTCTAAGACAAAAGTTGTTCCACGGTTTTCTCCGAATATGAAATGTAACTCGTGAAACATTATGAAAAAACCCCACGCAGCTACATGCTCGTGGTTGGCAAGCCTGAATCCCTTGAAGCTACTGTTCAATAAGGGTTCAAAGTTTTATATCTGCCGCCGATGAACAATGCCTAAAACAAACCAAGGTTATTTCAAAATTTTTAATAGTTTACTGCGTTAAAGGTTTCATTTTTTTTTTTAATCAAAGGGGGGAATGCAAAATTTATTGGGCCCAGAATGATCGCCAGGACTTTCTTTTTACCCC
The DNA here is from genome assembly GCA_016584305.1 of Chionoecetes opilio. Classification (NCBI taxonomy): domain Eukaryota; kingdom Metazoa; phylum Arthropoda; class Malacostraca; order Decapoda; family Majidae; genus Chionoecetes; species Chionoecetes opilio. Next base: position 38,597 of record JACEEZ010012557.1, on the reverse strand, counting down.
AAACCCTTTAAAGGCCACATACTCCCGGGCAGGAGTAGGGATAAAGTAGTCCATGCAAGAAAAAATAAAAAAAATTTATTAAAAAAAAATTTTTAGAGAAATGCTTCAAAAATCAATAGTTTTTAGGATAAAAAAAGCCCAAATTCCTTTTTTAACCATGTACTTTTTTTAAAAGGTATTGCCTAAATATTCATGAGTAATTTGGAAAATTTTTAATATGAAGGAAGGAAAGACTCGAACAGGGGGTTTAATATAGGCCCTTTTAAAAAATACAGTGTAATACAGGGGGAATCCAGGATTTTTTTATAAATGGGGGGGGGGGGGGGGGTTGTGCGAACCCCGAGTCTAAAACAGTTTGGGGGGAATTAATAAAAATAGCAAAACTGCAATGTGTTTGGGGGGGGGCCTCAGCCAAACCCTGAACGGGCTCACCAAAACCCATCCCCAACCCACTCCCTTTAAAATTTACCCCCCAGCACTTCGTTTTTAACACTCCTGGTAATGAACCTAAAACAATTCTCGTGAGGTTTCGAACTATCATGACGTAGGGTTTTTGGGGAGACAAAAGACTTATGACAGGCTACCCCCGTTGGGTATGACATACGGTAGCACATCGGAAAGGGTTTAACCATTTACCAAGTTTCGACAAAAATTCATGACACGACTTTTGTTTTTAGATGTACATGAAAAAAAACAGCGACACGAGTCCGAATATCCCGAATTGTGCGTGTTTTTGTCCCCGGTTTTGGGTTTTTATACGGGTGGCAGTTTGGGGGTGGCGGGGGCAGCGGGGTTTTCCCGTGGGGTTTCAAGACCGAACCCACACTGGGGGGTGGCGGCGGCAGCGGCAGCTGGGTCTCAGTGCGTTTCAAGACCGACACCGACGGTGCGCCGTTGGCTGCAGAGAAAAGAGGAGGTCTGTCGCTCGGCGCTCCGTAAGACCATGAGGCTGGCAGGGGTGGACTGACCAATTCAAAACGTAGCCACTCTGTACTGCACAAAAGCGTAACCACGATACTGCACACACACGACACTATACACACACGAGTAGCACTGTAGCTCCTAGCACCGTGATTACACAGCGAAGCAGAAATTTCGGTGGTGCGGGCGAGGCGACACGAAGCTGAGGCACACGAAATGGCTGTCGGCATTTATTTGTTCCCTAAAAACTGTCCGTCACTGTTTCACTAGTGATTCACTGCGCCATGTTCGTGTGTACGTGATCAGTCTAAGTCCAGTGGGATCACAGAAAAACAAGTTACTTTAAATAGGTTATATTCTAGTGGTAGCAATACAAATTACAGTGAGAACGCTGGGGAACGCCTTTACAAGCCAAGGCGGCAGGTGTACCTGTCTGCCAGTGGCTACCACTCGGGGTTTCCAGGCGGCGTGCTGCCGGCACCAGGTTGCCAGGCTGCACCTGCTAACTATACTATCCCACAGTGCGGTTGCCTTGCCTGGCGCTTTCTAGGGAGGCAGCAGTCAATCAGGCCCCAGCTTCGTTCAATCCATTGCAGTTGTGCCCTTTCCAAGTAGGAAGCCGTACACTTAAAGGCCCCCTGCAGCAGTGACCCCTGGTACATTAAAACCCGATGGTGGTAAATAACTATCAGGGCCCTTACTGAACCACAGCCCGTCACAGGTCAAAAGTTGTAGTAGGGATCGTTAACTCGGGGCTGTCTGTGACGTGTGGGAGGGTTTGTGTAGACGCGACTTGCAATCATTTCACGCAATGATATCATCAGATCTGAAGCATCAGAGACCTGACATATATATTTATCATTCCGAGACAAACAGTGATAATCGGGGATTGGATATGAAATATGTATCGAGGCGATTTTTAAATGTTGCTATTGTGTTTGAGTTTATTACGTCTGAGAGCAGCCCATTCCAAATGTTTACAACACGGTTTGTGAAGAAGTACTCTGCCTCGTTCATTACAAACAGTTGCCTGATTATTTTAAATCCGTTGTTTCTAGTTGAGTTTGACCGGTCTTGCGTGAACAAATTTTCTGGGATTACGTTCGTAAATCCTTTGAAGATTTTAAAGACTTCGATGAGGTCACCTCTTATCCTTCGTTTTGTTAATCGGAATAAGTTAAGTTATTTGAACTAATTTTCATAAGATTTGTTACGCAATCTAGGTATCCTGAGGAAGAGGAGGAGGAATATATAGGAATACATAGGAAAAACAGACACCAGGAGACCTTTTGGTCCATAACTAGGGTATCTGTTGTATTACATACTACTATCTATCAACTACATGTAAGAGGACAGTTGGAAAATGATACCATGTCCCTAAAGAAGATAGGAACATGAAAGTTTCGTAGTGAAGAATGACAGGTTATGTAATATGCTAACTACAACTACCACTAACACTAATCGATCCGGGGGACTATATTATGAATTCGCAGGGCAATATCAATACCCATATACTTTACAGTGCGCGTCAAGTCTGATTTTAAATGAAGTTAATGTGCTGGCATCGACAACATTTGCTGGTAGTTTGTTCCATCGATCTACAACTCTAACATTGAAATCATTTTTACGGAGATCAGTGATGCATCGTTGACCGTTCAGTTTAAAACCGTTATTTCTTGTTGTCACTTGAGGAGAAAGCTCGAATAGGTTCTCTTGATTAATGACATCAAATCCTTTTAGGATCTTAAAGGTTTCTATCAAGTCCCCACGGATTCTGCGATCATTTAGGGAAAACATATTAAGTTTCCGCAGTCTCTCTTCATAAGGTGAATTTCGCAGAGATGGTATTAGTTTGGTTGCTCTTCTTTGAACTGATTCCAATTTGGCTTGATCTTTTACGAAACAAGGCGACCAGAATTAAACGGCATATTATAAGTGCCGCCTAACCAAAGCCGTGTATAATTGTGTCATTACTTTCGGAGTTTTGTGTTCAAAATTGCGTTTAACCCTCTCACGCACGGTGACGCGATAGCGTCAAAACGGGCCCGTCTGCAATCTGAGCTTTTGACGCGATGGCGTCAAAAAACAGTAAACATTTTGCCATAAATAAAGTATTTATTAGAATTACGTCAAAATTTTCTGCGTCAAAGATAAAGCTAGACCTATGAAATAAACTAATTGTCAACTCTCTCGTGTGAGTGGATGTGAAATGATAAGGATTTGTGTCTCAGTTTCCACTCAGCAAGCAGCCTGTGAGCGCGCTTTGTCGTCCCTTTAAAACGTGTCCCGAGCTGGTCATACTGGCCATATGAAAATTATAATGGTAGCGTAGGAATCCTCATAAGAATCCGCTTTTATTGGCATATAAACCATAAAAAGTTGACTCAGGAAGTTTCGAGCTACGAAGTGGTGAACGTAAGTATTTCTTAATTATCTTTACTGAATAATTTTCGGAATCGGTAAATTCCGCTATTATTTGCATTTCTTGTAATTTTTTTCTTTCATAAGGCAGAATAATCTCTTGCAAAACCAATGATATATAATTATGCCAGGAAAAAAAAATAAACGTTGGTGAAATTGATAACATAAACAAATTATTCGCCGCACAGTCAGGTCATTTCGCGGGGCCACTTAGGGAGCATAAGACGGATGTCGCAGTGGACGGAGAAACTTATTAAACTTTTCGTGCATGAGAGGGTTAATGAAGCCCAACATCATATTCGCCTTTTTTCTGGCAGCTAGCCAATGCGTACTGGTTTTAAGATCATTACTGATGATGACACCTAAATCCTTTTCCTGCTGTACTTCAGTTAACGATTTATTTTGCATTTGATAGTTATATTTGAGTTTATCGTTGCCTATATGCATTACTTTACATTTATCGGAATTCAATTTTAATAGCGATTTATCACTCCAATCTGATAGTTTGTCGAGATCACGTTGTGTGAGTTCGCAGTGTTCTCTAGTATATGCTTTTCCGCCTAATTTGGTGCCATCAGCAATTTTCGATATTTTAGATACAAGTCCGCAGTCCATATCATTGATATATATCAGAAAAAGAGTAGGACCCAAGACCGAGCCCTGAGGCAACCCACTAGTAACATCTAACCAATCAGATGTCTTGCCATTTATTACTACCCATTGTTTACGATTTGAAAGCCAATCGCCAATCCATGAACATAATACCTCTCCTAAGCCATGTGCCCTTAGCTTGGTCAACAGTCGCTTATGGGGAACTGTATCGAAGGCTTTCTGAAAATCAAGGTATATTACATCCGAGGGAATTTTAGCGTCCCAGTTTGAATAAATGACATTAAAAAAATCGAGTAGGTTTGTTAGGCAGGATCTCTTATTTCGAAATCCATTCTGGGAGTTTAGTATTGAGTTGTTTTCATCGAGAAAATACACTATTTTATCCCGCAATATTTTCTCAAATAGTTTAACAATCACAGACGTTAGACTAATTGGGCGATAATTACCTGCGAGGCTCTTACTCCTTATCTTGAATATCGGTGTCACATTAGCTAATTTCCACATACTAGGAACATTTTTGTCCATTAGCGATTTATTGAACATAATCTTTAATGGGAGCGAAAGTTGACTGTGACATTCGCGAAGTAATCGCGGCGAAATTTCGTCCACCCCGGATTTTGCTGGGTCGAGTTTCTGCAAATACTTTGATATTTCGTCTACTGTTATCTCTCCTATTTCCAATCTATCACATTCGAGTCCCGCATACATGGTTACTGGTTCTGGTAATGGAGCTTCGTCTTCTTTAATAAATACCGCATTAAAGTATTCATTGAGTACGAACGCCATACTCTTATTATCATTTACCAGAATATTATTATATCCCTTCAATGGCCCAATCAATACTTGTTTTGACGTTTTTCTTACTTCGATTGTATTGAAAGAACCTTTTCGGGTTTGATTTGGATTCCTTTGCAATTTTTTCTTCATACTCGCGCTTTTTAGTCTTTATTAATCCTTTGTATCGACGTTTTACGTCATTGTATTCTCTAGAATCGCAGTCTGCATTTGATCGCTTGTAATCTTTATACGCTCGTCACTTACTGCCAATAATTTATTGAATCTCATTAGTCATCCAACTGGGTTTGTTTATGTTATTTAGACGTTTCCTTATCATGGGAACATGTTTTTCAATCACTGATTGGAGTTTATTTGTGAATAAATTACACATGTTTTCGGCGTTATTACCGTTTAGTAGGTCAACCCAATCAACTTCGCTTAGTACCCTACTGATCTTCGTGAAATCTGCTTTATTATAATTGGGAACTAATAACCGATTTTCTGTGATGTCTACATTGCAATTTATGCCGCTTCTGATTAACCTGTGATCATTGTTTGCCAAATGTTCACCTATTTCGCAGTAATCAATCAGATCAGTGTCGGTAGTAAAAACTAAATCTAGGATATTATTATCCCTTGTAGGCTCACGGACCACCTGATTAAAATATACTTCGTTTACCATATCAAACAATCGCGTACCTTCTCTATCAGCAGAATTATTATTCCAGTTTATACGAGGTAGGTTAAAATCTCCACATATAATTGTGTCGTTATTATTGTTGATAACTGACCTTATCTCGTCATAGAGGAGGCCATCGACTTCCGCATTTGATTTGGGAGGACGATATATTGTCCCAATAGTTAGCAATTTACCGTTTAGCTTAATCTTTGCGTAGACTGAGTCATATTGATCTTTATTTACTTTATCGATTTCGATTGCATGCAAATTTTCTTTAAAGTAAAGAATGACACCTCCACCTTCCTTATGCGTACGACAATTTAGGAATATCTTATAGCCTGGAATGGCTATTTCAGCTAATAAATGTTTATCTTTTGTGTTGAGCCAACTCTCAGTGATACTAACGATATCTGGCGTTTCGGGAACAACGTATGCTATTAGTTCGTTACGCTTTAAAATAATGCTTCTGGCATTTGTATATAGTAATTTAAGTTCTTTAATAGTTGTAGTAACCTTGCATGAGGGTTTACCGGCAGGGTGTCTGGGGTCCACATTACCAGGGCGCTTGATTAAGGTACTTTGATTAGTATTTGCGGAAACGGAACGTGACCCAGCGTTGCTGTGGGGTAAGAAAGGAGTTAAGGTGATGCTGGTACTGCCGTCCGCTCGTCGTTTTTTGATCTGTAAGAAGAAACTTTATCATTTAGCAGACGTCCTAATCGTGCATGGCCAACGGGGCAGAGGTGGAGTCCGTCATCCTCAAACAGGATGGAATCCTCAACCAGGATGGGGTCCTTGTAGAAATTATCCCAGAAGTTTGCGAAATCTACATTTTCCTGTGCACAAAGAGACCTTAGCCGGTTATTTGCGCTGAACGCTTTATCGTAAAAGCGTTGGCCAACACCTAGTCTGGGGAGAATTCCTGAAATAATGATATGAGGAGGAGGAGGAGGAGGAGGAGGAGGAGGAGGAGGAGAAGGAAGAGGAAGAGGAAGAGGAAGAGGAAGAGGAAGAGGAGGAGGAGGAGGAAGAGGAGGAGGAGGAGGAGGAGGATGAAGAAGGAGAACGCGTGAGGGGAACAAAAGAGTGGTTACAGCGGAAGGCATTGTTTGAAGAAAGTAGTGGAAGGAATATTTTCATGAGGAGGAGTAGGAGTAGTAGGAAGAGGAGGAGGGAATAATTAGGGGGAGGAAAAGAAATCAGTTGGAGATTTGGAATGTGTTGGAGAGAATAGATATGGAGGAAAAAAAGTAATGAATTGAGGAAAGAGGAAGAGATAAAGAAAGGCGAAAGAGTACGAGGAGAAAAAAGAAGCAAATACGAAAAGTCATAAGCAAGATGAATGAAAACGAAGCAGATGAAAAATTGTAAGAGAAAAGGAAAACTGATAATAAAACGTAGCAAGAAATAGACAGGAAAATAAATAAGGTAAGAATAAGGACGAGAACAAACCGAAAGATGAAGAAATATGAGAGAGAAAGAGAGAGAGAGAGAGAGAGAGAGAGAGAGAGAGAGAGAGAGAGAGAGAGAGAGAGAGAGAGAGAGAGAGAGAGAGAGAGAGAGAGAGAGAGAGAGAGAGAGAGAGAGAGAGAGAGAGAGAGAGAGAGATGCAGCAAACTCGCTTGTATATATGAAACAGGTAATGAGCAGGTCAGCCTAATTAACGCCAGGTAAACAGGAAGAAACCTTTCAGCATGACTCCTCCTCCGCCATCTCCTTCTCTTCAGAGCTAATAAAACAAGGCTCTTCTTCATTTTTTATTCTATTCATATTCATATATTCGCGGAGCAAAAAAGAAGGTAGAGGAGGAGAGCAAAAACTTCAGTCATTTTTAAACCAACTTTCTGACTTCATGACTGTGCATGACCTCCATAACCTCATGACTGTGGTTGGCTCGCTCATTGGGTCCTCTGGTGCTATTCTCTCCTACATCATGTGCAAGGCAAAGCTGCAGGTAGTAGTAGTGGGGTAGTAGTAGTCAGTGTTTGTACTCATATTTTTTTCCTACCCTCTAATGATTCTAATGTAGTACCAAATTTTATTGGTTCCTGCTAGTATTTGTTTTGTCTTTGTTTTTTACATCTCTGCCTACAGCGCCTGTAGGCAGTGACCTCCAGGGCTCGGATGTTAGACCTTGGAGGTTCACTTGAGGTCTTGGTCTGAGGTTTTAGTGAGAAAGTATTACACTTAAATCTCCCCTGCCCTCACACTGCATCTTATACTGCATTCCATTTTCTTTCTTCCATTTATTTATCGACTACTGGCGCTGTGAGAGATGACTACGAGTTATGCGTTGGTCCCCATAGCTCCGGTACCAGAAATATGAACAGTTTTATGCTTCTGAATTTTGCCGGGTGCGGAAGATTGAGAATTGCAGGTTCTTGGTATCAGAGACCAGAGCTGCACCGCTGGACATAGTATTAGTATAGTAATGCCGGATGGGTAGCTAAGGAGATCGACCACGTCCTCATTAGTACACGTTGGAGGACCCTCCAGAACTGCAGGGTTTATCGGAGGGCTGAGTTCTTTGGAACAGACCATAGACTTGTTGTTGCTACACTTAAGCTTCATGTCAAGCCTAAAAGAATCTTAAGAGGTAACCATACTGTGTTTCATCTTGAGAAACTTAAACACTAGGACTTGACATGTGACCATGAGTATGCAGTGGCTGTTTCAAATCGGTTTGATGTGCTCGGTGCCCTCGAGGGCCCTGTATAACTGTGGGATACCTTCAAACGCGAAACTCTCCAGGCTGCCAAGAAGTGTATTGGGGAGCAATACACTCCTTTTGACCCGAGGTCAGGGAGTGGTTTTGTCTCAACGGAGACGCTGGGAAATATCGAGGAGAGTCGCCAGGACTCTGGCGAGCAGGAGGACGTGACAGGAGCACAGGGCTCTGTCACGCCGGACTAGAACCCTCCTGGGGATAGACAAGGAGAGGTATGTCAGGAGTCTCGCTGAGGATTTCGAGGGCCATTTGAACGCTAATGACCTCCGACCCGCCTACTGAGCCCTGAAGAAGCTTTGTTCCAAGTCTCCATCTCGGGCAAGTGCTATTCGAGCAGAAGATGGGCGCCTCTTGTCGGACATGGATGTGCAGATGGCTCGTTGGGCTGAGTACTTTGGGCAATTATTCAGGGTGGACCCTCCAACTGAGCAGCTTGACACCATTTAGCTACGGACAGTGGATGCCGATCCTCCCATTGACGAGACCGCACCCTCTCTTAACGAAGTCAGAGAGGCTGTAGTAAAGTTGAGGGGTGGAAAGGCAGCTGGTGTTTATAATATCAGTGCGGAACTCCTCAAAGCTGGGGTCAGGCCATGATTCGCGGGTAGCAAGCTGTCCTGACTGCCGTGTGGCAATCAGGTACCATTTTCCCTGACTGGAAAAGGGGGCTGCTCGTCCCTATCTGGAAAGGGAAAGGGAACCGTCAGGATTGCAACAATTACCGCGGTATTACACTGCTCAGCGTGCCAGGCAAGGTGCTTGCCCATCTATTGCTGACACGGATCCGCAGTCATCTGTTGAAGCATCAGAGACCTCAGCAGTCTGTGTTCACGCCTGGTATGTCAACAACGAACCGTATCCTAGCGTTTCCTGTCCTGATGGAGCGCTGACGTGAGTTTTGACAGGGATACTTGGCAGCCTATGTTGATCTCAAGAAGGCGTTTGACTCAGTGCATCGTGAGTCACTCTGGGATTTTCTGCGACTTCGCGGGATGTCTTCATGGACTATTAGTTTGATGACTGGTCAGTACTCTGGAAATGAGAGTGATGTGTAGTGTGGGGGAGGTATATCTAGCTTCTTTCCTGTTAATACAGGAGTGAGGCAATGGTGCGTCCTTGCCCCATCACTTTTCAACACTTGTATGGACAGGGTATTGGGCAAAGTTGTAGATCAAAGTGATTGTGGAGCATCCCTCGGCAACACCAATATCACTGATCTTGTTTTTGCCGATGATGCAGCAATCTTTGCTGAGTCGCTGGAGGTCCTGGTGATGGCTCTCGCGGCGCTGCACGAAGAGGAAAAGCCTTTGGGACTAGAGGTCTCCTGACTCATGACCAAGGCCCAAGTGTTTGGAGGCTTACTAGATTAGTAACAGAACAGTACAGTCTGTTCATGCGTGCAGCGAAGACATTGTGATCTTGAAAAGTTTTACATACATTGGTAGCGCGGTCCATAATAACGGCGGGTCATGTCAATAAGTCTTACGGCGGATTGGCATATCTCACGGTGTTAAGGACTCGCTCAGCAGGAGTATTTGACGTTGTCGGTACCTATGCAGGAGGACAAATATCCGGATCTTCAAGTCACTTGTGATCCATGTCTTACTTTATGGTTGTGAGACATGGATACTAAATAGCGATTTGAAGAGACCAATCGATGCACTTGGTAATAAGTGTCTTTGCAGAATAAAGGGGTATCACTGGGATGATTACGTGTCAAATCAGCGATTCCACCGAGAAACTGAATTGAGGCCTATTACCAGCATAATCCGTCAGCGCTAATTTTGGCTATGTGGGCATGTGGCACGCTACCCTGAAACCAATCCTTCCCATCGGGTTGTATCTGTAAGAGACAATCCGATGTGGAGGAGGCCAAGGGGCGGTATGGGAAAGGAGCCTGCATGGGGACTTGCGCGTGGTGACCCCCGGGAGTGGCGTCGTAGGGTCGGCGAGGCGACGCGCCCCCCGGCGTATGCCCCCAATGATTGATTGATTTTTCCATTTCAAATATTTATCATTAGCCATCGTGGTATATATCCTTGTTTTTAACAACAAATTTGCGTCATGTTTTCTTTTCCTTTTTAGGTATTTTTTTCGTAGTTTATTTTTTGTGTGTATGCGCTTGTGTTGGTTTCGACATTTTTGTTCTTATTCTCTTCTGTTTCAATTTTTTTCCTTCAGATTTCTTTACTTGCATCAATTCATTCTTGTCTTGCCCCCTTTCTCCTGCCCAATTGTTTTTTTCATTAATAGAGAAAGAAAAAAATCTATGCAACACATTATTTTTAAGCTTGTGACTCTCTCTCTCTCTCTCTCTCTCTCTCTCTCTCTCTCTCTCTCTCTCTCTTCTCTCTCTCTCTCTCTCGTCTCTCTCTCTCTTCTCCTCTCTCTCTCTCTCTCTCTCTCTCTCTCTCTCTCTCTCTCTCTCTCTCTCTCTCTCTCTCTCTCTCTCTCTCTCTCTCCTCTCTCTCCTCTCTCTCTCTCTCTCTTCTCTCTCCTCTCTCTCTCTCTCCTCTCTCTCTCTCTCTCTCCCTCTTTCTACTCTCTCTTCTCTCTCTCTCCTCTCTTCTTCTTCTCTTCTCCTCTCTCTCTTCTCTCATCTCTCTCCGATCTCTGCTCTCTCTCTTTATCTCGAGCACTTTCCGAATGGACTATTTTCTGGAGAAAGAAATGGAAGAAAGATGAGTGACTGAGAAAGAGGAACATAGAGGAATACATAGGAAGACATTGGAATACTTAAGAAAAACAGATACCAGGATACCTATTTTTCTATAACGAGGGTATCAGCTGAATTACATGCTACTACTATCAAACTACATATAAGATAACAGTTAATATAGACTACCATGCCCTTAAAGAAGATAGGGACATGGATATCTCATAGTGAAGAATGAGAGGATATGAAGTATGCTAACTACAACTACCACTAACACTACATACTCGTTCCAGGGGACGTTATAATATAATTCACAGGTCAGTATCAAAACCCATTTACTTTACAGTACACGTCAAATGAAGAGGAAGATGAGGAGAAAGAGGAAGAGGAGGAGGAGGAGGAGGAGAAGGAGGAGGAGGAGGAAAAGGAGGAGAGAGAGAGGAGGAGGAGGAGGAGGAGGAGGAGGAGGAGGAGGAGGAGGAGGAGGATGTGAGAAGAAGAGATAAGATAGAAAAAAATAAACTACAAAGAAAAGGAATAAGAAGAGTAGGGGCAGAGGAAGAAGAGGTAGGAGGAGGAGAAAGGAGAAGAAATTAGATTTTAAATAAAAACGAGAGGATAAATTAAAACAATGAGCGCGTGAGGAAAAACAACAAATCTCTTCCCTTCGTACTTAAGAATAATTTAAGCCAAAAATGTAAGCCATATGTTCACCTATATCAAAATAATCAATCAGATCAATGTCGGTTATGAAAACTAAATCTAGGATACTATTATCCTGTGTAGGCTCACAGACCACCTGATTTTAATATACTTCGTTTACCATATCAAGCAATCGCATACCTTCTCTATCAGCAGAATAATTTTTCCAGTTTATACGTGGTAGGTTAAAATCTCCACATATAATAATTGTGTCGTTATTATTGTTGACAACTGATTTTATCTCGTCATACAGGAGGCAATCTACTTCTGCATTTGATTTTGGAGGACGGTATATTGTTCCAATAGTTAGCAGTTTACCGTTAAGCTAAATCTGTGCGTAGACTGAGTCATAATGATCTTGATTTACTTTATCGATTTCGATTGCTTGCAAATTATCTTTTATGTAAAGAATGACACCTCCACCTGCTTTATGCGTACGACAATTTAGGAATGTCGTGTAGCCTAGAATGGCTATTTCAGATAATAAATGTTTATCTTTGGTGTTGAACCAACTCTCAGTTATACTAACGATATCTGGCGGTTCGGAAAAAACGTAGGCCAATAATTAATTACGCTTTAAAAGAATGCTTCTGGCATTTGTGTATAGTAATTTAAGTTCCTTAATAGTGCTTGTAACCTTGCGTGAGGGTTTACCGGCTGGGTGTCTGGGGTCCACTGTAACAGAGCGCTTGATTAAGTTACTTTGATTAGTATTTGCGGAAACAGAACGTGACCAGCGTTGCTGTGGGGTAAGAAAGAGGTTAAGGTGATGATGCTACTGCCGTCCGCTCGCCATTTTATGATCTGTAATCAGAAACTTTATCATTTAGCAGACGTCCTAACCGTGCATGACCAACGGGGCTGAGGTGTAGTCCGTCATCCCCAAACATGATGGAATCTTCAACCAGGATGGGGTACTCGTAGAAATTGTCACAGAAGTTTGCGAAGTCAACTTTTTCCTGTGAACAAAGAGTCCTTAGCCGTTTATTTACGCTGAACGCTTTATCGTAAAAGCGTTGGCCAACTCCCAGTCTGGGGAGTATTCCTGAAATAATTATATGATTAGTTTTAGTCATGAATTTCCGGATCAACCTCCTGTACTTGTCCAATATTTCTTCAGATCCGCTACTGTACACTTCGTTGGTTCCTGCATGAATGAGATAGAGTGCTATCGTTAGTGTTTTTGGTGACGTCATCGTAGGCTGCAGTGATGTCGTCGAGTCTGGCTCCTGGGAAACAGAAGCGCATCCTTTTATTACTTGTAACCCTACCACAAAACTCCACCCACCAGCTGTCCTCGGAGAATTGAGTCCCCGATCAATCTCATCTCGTGTACGAATTCCTTCATTTCGCCAAGAACCTGAATTTTTTTGATGGTTGTGATCGTTAAGGACGCCTTAACTGCTGGTGCTCTTCGCGAACCACGTCTTACTGGAACAAAGGAGGCAGAGGAAGAAGGAGAAGACGAGGGAGCGAGGGAGAAGGAGGAGGCTAGAGTGGAGGAGGAGGCTGGCGTTGAGGAGTGAGAAGGGGAGAAGGAGGGGGAGGAGGAAGAGGAGGAGGAAGTGGAGGAGGAGGAGGAGGAGGGGAGGAGGAGGAGGGAAGGAGAGGAGGAGGAGGAAAGGAGGAAAGAGGAGGAGGAGAGGAGGAGGAGGAGGAGGAAGGGGAGGAGGAGGAGGAGGAGGAGGAGGAGGGGTTAGACGAAATGGAAGGGGATGTGGACAGGGTATGGGACGGGTAGATTAGAGGGGGGGGAGGAGCGTAAGGAATAGGAGTGTGTGGGGGAAGAGGAAGATCTGGGAAAGGGGAATGAGGAGGAAGGCGGGGTAGAGGAGGAGGAGTTAATCGAGGCGGAAGAAGAGGAAGAGGAGGGCGAGCAGGTGATGGCGGTGGATGGGGTGGAGGGAGTGGTGGCAACACCTACATTGCCAGACACAATCTCCAGTACATAGACTGTCATAACTCTCACGTAGACTGCCATGACTCTTCTTAAGATCGTTGTACAGTGCGAGGGTTTCTTCGATCTTGTTCGTCAGTACACGCAGGGTTTCTACTTGTTTGTTCGTTAGTACACACAGTCTACAGGCTGTGGAGTTGATGAAGTATTGTGGAGCGAATTTTCCACGGCACTCCAAACAGATGGAAGCATACTGAAAGAAAAAGCATATGCACTGCAGGCATTTATATAGATGTACGGCAACTCAAAGGAGTTTGGAGAAGAGAAGAGATTTGGCCCCGGATTAATGCGGTCAAAAGGGATTAACGCGGTCAAGGTCAAATCCCTGGGGAATACTCGCGAGGGTGTGGTGCTTCAGGTGTTCGCCTGTGTCTGCGTGTAGCACGAACATATACAAGGATATTGTCAAAAGTACTATACGCAGGCACATATTAAAACAAAAACACATTACGTGCAAGTTGCAATATTAAAAGAGACGTTATTAGATTAATTGTAAGCACAAGGATCTATGTTAGTCTCCTAACAAGTGTGTCACTGTGGGCGTGTATGTGAGTGATTGTAAATAAAAGCTAGTACTGACGGCTAAAACTTATTAAAACAACTTAGCGTGACAAATCGTAGTGTAGTAAAACCGATGAAGTTGAGAAGCTGAGAGCTACAGCTAGGCGGCAGGTGGATTGTTGGGACGCAGGTTGCAGGTCGCAGGTCACAGGGACCGAAAAAAGTCACGTGCTCACACGAGGAGTGTTGAGACGGGAATGCTCTTACCCACTTAAGAAGTCGATGGTCTTCACTCTTACTCCTCTTCTCCCTTTAATGGTTATGGGGTGGGGTGAGGAGGAAGAAGAAGAGGAGGAGGAGAGTGGGAGGAAAGGTGATGGAAAGTGCTAGAAATACATTGGACACTCTCTCTCTCTCTCTCTCTCTCTCTCTCTCTCTCTCTCTCTCTCTCCTCTTATCGTCTCTGTCTGGCTCTAATCTGGCTCTCTCTCATCACTCTCTCTCTCTCTCTCTCTCTCTCTCTCTCTCTCTCTCTCTCTCTCTCTCTCTCTCTCTCTCTCTCTCTCTCTCTCTCTCTCTCTCCTCTCTCTCCTCTCTCTCTCTCTCTCTCTCTCTCTCTCTCTCTCTCTCTCTCTCTCTCTCTCTCTCTCTCTCTCTCTCTCTCTCTCTCTCTCTCTCTCTCTCTCTCACACCTTTCATTCATGTCACTGATATTCATTTTACAGAGAATAGGAGGAGAAGGAAGGAAGGGAGGGAGGCAGGGAGGGAAGGGAGGAAGAGGAAATAGCCTAAAGCAAACTGATAACCAGTTACCACCGACCTCATGGAATAGATGGAAAGGTTCTTCATTGGATCAGAGCTTGGCTAAGTAATAGGCAACAATGGGTTACAATTACTGGTTCTAAATCTGAATGGGGACTGGTGACAAGTGGAGTTCCACAAGGGTCTGTTTTGTGTCCATTACTCTTTTTGATTTATATCAACGACTTGGATAGTGGGAATAGCAGTGATATCAGCAAGTTTGCTGATGATACTAAGGTAGGTAGGATTATTGGATCACAGTCTGATGTAAACATATTGCATGGAGACTTAGATAAACTTAACGATTGGGCAGTCAGATGGCAGATGGAATTTAATATTGGTATGTGCAGCGTTATGAATGTTGGTAGAAAAAACCCTGGTAATAGATACACCCTACGCAATGTATCGCTGAAAAGATCAGAGGGTGAAAAAGATTTTGGAGTGAGGGTGAGCCCAGACCTCCGACCTAGGAAACAATGTATTGAGGCCAGAAATAGAGCTAATAGAGTATTAGGATTCATTACCAGAAGTGTTAAAAGTAGCAGTGCGGAAGTTATTCTAAAGCTTTATCTTGCTCTAGTCAGGCCTCACCTAGACTATGCGGTTCAGGTTTGATCTCCATATTATAGGATGGATATAGCCTTGTTAGAAACAGTGCAGAGAAGGATGACCAAATGATACAAGGGATGCGTAACTTTAGTAATGAGAAGAGATTGAAGTTATTAAAATTACACTCACTCAAGAGACGCAGAGTATGGGGCGATCTGATAGAAGTTTTTAAGTGGATAAAGGGATTTAATAAAGGAGAGGTAGGAAAAGTTCTTATGGCTTTTAACCAGGGTAGAACAAGAAGTAACGGATTCAAGCTGGAAAAGCGTAGATTTAGAAAGGAAATAGGGAAAAACTGGTTCACAAATAGGGTGGTGAATGAATGGAATGGTCTCAGTAGACAGGTAGGTGCGGAGTCATTAGGGAGCCTTAAAGAGGGGCTGGATAGGTTCATGCATGGGGATAAAAGGTGGATGTAGGTAGTGTTAGGTGACAGGAACTACCACGTGTAGGCCTTGCGGCCTCTTGTAGCTTCCTTATTTTCTTATGTTCTTATGTACATGGGCGTGCACAGTGTGCACGTAGAAGAGGCGCAGCACTAATGACGTGGCCCCGGCGTGTGTCCTGGTCATTGCCCTCATGTCGTTGAGCATGGTCTCAGCTCTCACTCAGATACGTGACCTGAGGGGTGAAGTGGAGGCCCCGGTCAAGCCACATTCCGAGGTACTGGAAGGAGTGGGTCCAAGCCAGCTTGATGCCCTGTATCTGTAGAGGACAGACCGGGGGGGCATCGGCCTTGAACACCATGGCCTTGGACTTCTCAGTCGAGATCTTGAGACCCAGCTCTCTGCACTTGCAACTGACCAGGTCAAGGGCTTGGTGGGTCCGAAACACCCGGTCACCCCGGCCAGTGACGACCAGGACCAAGTCGTCGGCGTAGCTGAGAAGTGCCGTGCCCTCCCGGAACGGCAGGCTGACTAGCTGCTCCATCAGGAGGTTGAAAAGGGTGGGGCTTAAGACCCCGCCCTGCGGCGAACCGTTCTCCAGTTCCCTGTAGCTGGACTTGCGCCGCTGGAACCTGACCCTGGCGCGGCGGTGTCAGAGGTAATCCTCAATCAAGGCGAGGAGTCTGCCCCGCACGCCCCGCCGCACCAACGCGGCCAGGATAACGTGGGCGTTGGCCAGCTCAAACGCCTTCTCCAGGTCAAGAAAGACGGCGACAGCAGGGCGGTTGTCGATTTGGGCCAGGAGGGCCATGACGCTGTTGGTGTTGCCCACCCCCGTGGTGAAGCCGAAGATGTGTGGGTGGAGGTCTCTCAGGGGCCACAGGAGGGGGCCAGAACCATCCTCTTCGCTGTCTTGGCCGTGCAGCACATCAGGGAGATGGGGCGCGGCTTGGTGGGTTCCCTGAGCTTAGGGATGGGCTAGGATGTCAGCCTCCTTCCACGCCGAGGGCAAGCGGCCAGCCAGCCAGGAGGAGTTGATCAGGGCCAGGAGTGCTGCCTCCCCGGCCGCCCCAGTGTGGGCCAGCATCGAGTAGATGACGCCATCAGCGCCCGGAGCGGTGTCCCGTCCCTTCCTGGCCCTTACCAGCTACTGGGGAGTGAAGGGCTGATAAGTGGCGTCGGGGCGAGCGCGAGCGGCGCCGATGACAGCTCACGCACAGGTTGGAGCCGAACCTGCAGCCGCTGGACACGGGCGGGGAGTTGGTCGCTGCTACCCCTTGAGGCAAACCTCCCCACCAGGCGCTCGGCCTCCTGTAACGGCTGAGGGTGGGCGGGAGGGCGGGGAGGTCTCTTTCCGGAGGCAGTCTTCACCTTTCCACACAGCTCGGCCAGCTTGGTGTGTTGGTTAAAACCGGCGCACCATTCGATCCATTTGGCTTACAGCACCCGCCCCGTGACCTGCCGAGCGTGCCGCACCATCTCACGCAGCAGCTCCAGATTAGTGGGCGTCAGCCGCCTGCGGTACAACTTCCGGTTGATGTTACCCATGTGGTTCTGTTCCCGCACCTCCTGGTTGTAAAACCACCAGTTCTGGTTGTACCTGTGGCCGGGGACCTTCCGTGGTATGGCTGCCACCACCGCCCTCTCATTGGCCGCCGGCAGGTCGCTTTCTTGATGGTCCAGATCCTCCGGCGGCTCGTAGGTGGCCCACCACTCGTCCAGGATGACCTGAAACCATGACCAGTCCGCCCGCTGTATATTCCACCGCGGCGGCGGGAGCTGCGGCAGCGGCCGGGTGATCTGCAGTGTAGTGGCGTCTGCGTAGTGGTCGATGGTCAAATTGGGGTGAACCTGCCAGGAGGTGGCCGGTGCCAGGTCACTGGAGACCAAGGTGAGGTCCAGCCTGCCACCCCGGACGTGGGTGGGCTCCCCGGTGTTTAGGATGACAATTTTCGGCACCTCCTCCAACACCGCGGCCAGGTGGCGGCCCACACGGTTGGTGGGGGAGACAGACTGCAGCATCGGGTGATGGGCGTTGAAATCGCCACCCACCAGGACGCTCCTGTGTGTGGCGAGGGAGAGCAACTCATCGGCCTCCAGTTGCCTCCTCCAGCTGCTGTACACGTTGTATACAGGCAGTGGGAGGCCTGGAAGCTCCAGCTGCACTGCCATCACCTCCACGCCCTCGCCAAAGTGCACGGGGTCCTCTATCCTGCGGTGCGGGAGAGCGCTGCTTACCACCACCACATAGCCTCGTCGCCCATCCTCGCCACACGATAGGGAGTGCACCGATATCCTCCACTCAAAATGCTCCGGCGTCAGCGTCTCCTGCAGGAGAACGAGGTCAAGGTCCTCCTCCACTATGGCCTGGAGGACCTCAGATCTCCTCCCACGGAGCCCCTTAATGCTCCATTGGAGCACCTTGAGCCTGCCGGCGGCGGGCGGCTGGGGGGTGGAGGTCACGGGCGCCTCACCGCAACTTTCACTTTCACTCAGCTCCAAAATCATCTACATCGGTGAACAGGTGTGGGAAGGGCAGTGTAGTGGAGGTGGAGGGAAGGAGGGACGGGGGTGATGAGGGACTGTCGTGAGCGAGGGAAGGGGGGGAAGAACGACGCAAATCCCTTTCCATCTTAGCCCATAGGAAGGGCCTCAAGTTCCCCTTCGTCCCTGAGGACGTCATCCGGCATAGCCAGAAGGCGCTTCATCACGCCCAGCACGCATCGCAGCGTCCCGAGCAACCCTCCACTATACCACGTGTGATCAAAGGTATCAAGTGCTATTTATCTATCCCTATCACCCCCTATCTACCTACCACCCCCGCTCTCTCCTCGCGGCCTAAATATAATCATTGCCACAACATTAACCACCCTAGGCCCCCCCTTGTACAAAATTATGCCCCCCCCCGCCCCCCACCTGCCTATTACAGGTACTATCCTCACAGAATTCTTTGATTTGTTTGTTTACATTCTAGACGTTGATAAATAGTGTTATTTGGTTGAAGAAAATAATTTTGTTTCCCCTTCTATCCCATTGGAATGTTCTCTAGGAAGGGAAAACCTTAACTCTTATATAAACAAAAGCGAAAAACACTGGATGGGTGCTATAATGATAATGATAATTTGCTTGTTTCCCTTCAACATTAGGTAAACATTATCATCATTATCATTAGTATCACAATCATTCATATCACTATCATTCACATCACTATTATATTTACCACCACTTTATTGTTATTATTGTTATTACTTATCATTTCAAACACTTATATGAAATTAAATATTTTATTAGTTTATATTTTACATGTATTTTCCAAACATATCGATATTTTAAATATCCCCTCCAATCTCTTATCCCACCTTCCCTCCCTATCTCCTTTATTCCAAATGCTGCAGGTATCCATAATTATGTATCCCTCCCTCTCACTTCCCCTTCCCATTAATCTCTCTCTCTCTCACATTTCATATCTTGAACAATCTATAGTTCCCTTCACCTTCCTTTAACGACTCAATTATGTTTACACGAATAGGCTACTCAACCCGTAAACGAAGGGATAGGGTGTCTTTTTTTTTATCCCAATTAAGGAGAGTAGTTACCTCCCCCCCCCCCCCCCTTCCCATCTCTCTCTCCCTCCCTTCAATCAGTCACACTCACAAATCACTAACTTTTCATAACAACGAGGCATCATTAATATTTCATTACCTGTGTCTTTAATTATACGGCACAAACAAAAAAAAACTAAGAGAAGGTAGAAAATAAAAGAAGAAATTAAGGAAGATTAGGAGGAGACTTTTTTTTTTACAAATTGGTAGGAACGCAAGTAAAAAAATGGAAAAGAGAAGGTAGAAGCTAAGAAGAAAAAAAGTATTTTTCTACAAATTGGTGGGAATGCAGGTATAAAAAAAGGTACATCAACAGAAACATACAGGATTATATTGTATAAACACTAAAAAAAATGATATACTCTAATGTAGATGGTTTATGATTTAAATTAAATGAGCTCATATTATACAATTTAAAATAAAATAACAGTTAAAATGGCAACAAATTGATAAAAAGATGATAATGATAATAAATAATGATAATGGAAAATATCATAAGTTAAAACCCTTAAACTCCGGTGCTACAGCTATATTAATATGCTATTTTGAGGAAACACAGGTAGACAAGACAAGGAGGTGGTGTTCTGATATTGGTAAAAAGGTATTCAAAAGTCAGGGCAACAAAATTTTACATATCAGAAAAAGTTAAAACAATAGCAGAGGGTGTAATAAATACAAGACACAATATTTTAAAGTTCTGAAACGCAGTTTCACAACTACCATATTGCACACACACACACACACACACCATAATGTCTAAACTGTTCACACTTCTTTACTTATTGTAACGTGTGTGTGTGTGTGTGTGTCTGTGTGTGTCTGTGTGTGTGTGTCTGTGTCTGTGTCTGTGTCTGTGTCTGTGTCTGTGTCTGTGTCTGTGTATGCGTGTGTGTGTGTGTGTGTGTATGTGTGTGTGTGTGTGTGTGTGTGTGTGTGTGTGTGTAATTTGGTAGTTCTAAAACTGCGTTTCAGATCTATACAAAATAATAGTTTCTTGTGTATATTACATAAGAATGCAACGAAGCCAGCTAACCCGGCTTACAAAGGAAGATCTAATAGAAAACATCCTTACAACACCAGACCCCACCGATAGTAGCACTGAAGGAATTGACAGGGAAGCTTCAAGACCTGGTCAAGGAAGTGGTCGAGCTGAAACTAGCTGTTACCTCACCCGACAGCAACATTAACAAGAAGATTGACAGGCTACAAGACCAGGTAAAGAAACCAGCAGAGGTTATTGTGAAGCAACAACGTTACCTGGAAACCTTGGACTGAAGAGATCGAGAGAAGACTTTTATTGTGACTGGGGTACCGGATGAAAGCGAGGCATTGGGGGGTGCAACAGCGGAAGAAGGTAAATTACAGAAGATCTGGGCGAGTGTAGAAGCTGGCGACGAGATAAAGGGACACAGAAGGTTGGGCATGACAGTTGACAATAAACGGCGTCCCATCTTGGTGACTGTTGACAGTAAGTAAGCAAGAGACAGAATTTTGGAGAAGACAAACAAACTGAAGCAGGCTGGTGGTGACTCCGACTGGTGAGTTCAGCAAAATTTACATCAAGAAGGACGTACACCCCAGCATCAGGGCCGAGTGGTGGAGACTGCGCGAGGTAGAGAAGAGTTTGAGTTTATAGTGTTTATTGCCAAATAACAGTTATATACATGAATAAAAATATACACATTTTTTATAGGCATTAGTCTGCTGAGCACGAGCTCCTTAGCAGACATAAAATCAGTTAACATCATATAAATACGTTTACGATGTTGGCAATAATCTACAAATAAAGATTAACCTACAGAAATATAAACTCATAGGGACATGTTTCGAAAAAAAGTACCTAAATTTCAGGAGCACAAATCTACTGTTTTTTTTTTTCCTTCTATAACACCTTGACTTTGCAAATTATATAAGTACGGTTTAAATTTAAATTCAAACAAATTGAGATTAGTTTCGGTTTTGATGTCATCTGGTAATGCAGTCCAACATCTGGGGCCAAAACAATATATAGAAAATTTGTACAGTGTTGTTCTTGGTTGTGGACATACCAAGTTAACATTGTTACCTCTGGTACCTAGTCTGTGCTGAATCATTCTAAATATCTTTCTGTTGTGACTATTATCATTTACATCATTATAAACAGTGAGAAGACAAATATATTTAAGTAGTAATTCAAATTTTAGTAACTTTAATTCATTGAATAAAAAGTGTGTAGAGTCATGTTTCCTTCTATATGTTATGGTTCTGATCAATTTCTTCTGAGTGATAATAATTTCCTTTACATTTGACGGCCACGTACCACCCCAGATGGACACAATAAATACTGAACGAGATAAAAATAGTAAATGGGTTTCAACTAACAAATTAAAGGTAAATATTACAATAAGAGGATAACACAAGGAATAATATACACCTTTCAAAGCATCAGTTGTTAGAATGTAACGAATTTTGTAAAATATTCCACAAGTTTTTGACAATTTTAAACAGACTGATTTAATGTGACTTTTCCAATTGAAGTTTTCATCTATGATAACCCCCAAAAATGTTGTACATGCAACCCTCTTAAGTTCACACCCATCCATATATACTGGACCCAATTTGTATACTACAGATCGATTTTGAAATAGCATATAATCAGTTTTTGTAATATTTACCCTTAGTTTGTTAGTTGAAACCCATTTACTATTTTTTTCTCCTTCAGTATTTAACACAGCATTCAAGTAATATAAGTTGGTATCCTGGATGAGAATATTGGTGTCCTCTGCATAAAGAACATAATACAATTTATTACTGGCATTGGAAATATCATTTATAAATACCACGAACAACAATGGGCCCAGTATTGATCCCTGAGGTACTCCCCTGTCAACAGTTTTCAGCACTGATGTTTTCTTGTTACAATATACAGCTTGTTTCCTATTTGTCAAATAACTTGAAAATAACTTTAATGGTGTTCCTCTTAATCCTATATTATTTAGGTTATCTAATAATATTTTATGGTCCAGTGAATGAAATGCTTTAGATAATTCCATGAGTATGCCTGCAACATAATGTTTTCTTTCCAAATGACTGTAAATTTCACTTGTGAATCTCATTATGGATTTCTCTGTTGACTTATTATTACGAAATCCATATTGATTATCAGATAATAATTTTAAATATTATAAGAACCTTTTGAATCTATGAACAATAACGTTTTCAAAAACCTTACTAATCGAGGGTAAACTAGATATGGGTCTATAATTATTTTCATCAACATCATCACCATATTTTAATATTGGTATCACTTTAGCAGTTTTATGTTTGTCCGGAAAGCATCCTTGGTGGAAACATAGATTTATTATGTGGGTGAGAGGGACATCAATGTAATGTGCAGTAAGTTGGAGCAGTTTTGGTAGAATTTCATTACATCCTGGTGGTGTGTTTGCTTTTATAGATTTTAAATATTTATTAACCTTTTCCCTAATAACAGGATACAGGTAAAACTACATTTCCGATGGATTATTGATAAATTGAGAGTGAGAGTTTTGTTGTACTACACTTGTGTGTTGCGGTGGGATCCAGCTTTTTTTAAATAAATGTTCATTAAAAATATTTGCAGTGAGGCCATTATTTTTTTTCAGTTTAATTTCATTACAATGATTAACCTTTTTTCTGCCCATGTCAGTCAGTTTTTACTCCATAACATATATAATAATTTCCATAACTATTACTAGTGAATTACACCTAATTATCACACAAGTGTCACACGTATTATAGCTTCCATACAGAATATGTGCATGTACTTAACAGCAAAAGAATCAGTATATTTTTAGGAATATTAAACAGATAATTATATATATATGTTATATATATATATTATATATATATATATATATATATATATATATATATATATATATATATATATATTATATATATATATATATATATATATATATATATATTATATATATATATATATATATATATATATATATATATATATATATATATATATATAATTATACATATATCTTTCCTGCTATGTTTCACCGTGAGAACCATGAACACCTTACACTCTCAAAGCCCGAGCTAGGTATGTCACAGGACAAATGCCTAGCTATAAGCATAAAGTTAAGACTCAACGACCCATGTACCGGAAGTGACGAGAAGCCAGAATCACGAGAGGAGGGACAGAACATCTCGGATCTCCACGCTACCAAGACGCACCTACCAAGCGTTCATCCGAGACACTACCTGGCTGGTGTCACTACATAATTGGTTGTAGATATTCAGTGTTCCTTAACGGACTTAACAATAAATGTGTAAAAACCTGAAGGACCATTTTAACTCAGCCAACTAAGTCTCTACAAATATACGACTTATACCCATTAGACTATATGTTGTATTCCAAATATATATAGTATTACCTTCTTCACTCTTAAATGTATCATGAAAATATTTGTTATTTGCAGCTCGAAGTATTGTTACCAGCTTGTTCCCGTAAGCTTTATATATTGGTTCATATGACAATGGCCATTTTGATGCCAACCTTTCAAGTCTGTGTTTCTCATGGATACTAGTTTTCAATCCTGCAGTTATATAAGGGCTTCTTGCGTTTTTGACGTTAACTTTAATTTTTCTTAATGGTAAACAAGATAAAAATGTATCTTTATATAAACTGTGAAATTTATCGTATGCGTCATTTGCGTCGTTAATATTTACAATTTGCAACCAGTTTTCACTTGATAATTCTTCTGTATAAAAATTGATATTTATGTCAGTAAAAAACCTTCTTTCTTCATATGCATTACACTTATTTACTACTTTTCTAAACTGAGAGTATACTGCAAAATGATATGTTATATCAGTATATACTATGTAATTGTTTATGTTATTTTCCAGATGTGAGGTCCAAAAATGATCTACTAATGTGGCACAGTTTTCAGTCACTCTCGTGGGTTTTGTTGTTAGTGGGAAGCAACCATGTGAATACATAACGTTTATGAAATCAAAGACTCCTGATTCAGTTGTTTTAAGTAAATCTAAGTTCCAATCCCCCAGAAAAAATATTTTGTTGTACTTTTTTTTCGCTGTATAATCAAATATTTTCTTTAGAGTATTAAGAAATGCAAGCATGTTCCCCTTTGGTGGCCTTTAGACAGATGCACAAAATTTGATTCCCTTACCATTATTCACTTGTACACAGACACACTAAAGAAATGGTTCCATCATACAACACTCCTTTATGATACAAGAACTATACATGCTGGATATATATGTACACACACCTCCACCTTACCTATTTATGTTCATTGCGTACTTATTATAACCTTTTAAAACATACAATGGTTCGATGTTAGTATCTAACCTTGTCTCCGAAAACCCCATTACATCAAATTTATCCTTATCGGTTAAACACTGTTCAATAAATATTTGGAGATTATTAGTCAGACTTCTAATGTTCATACTGTATACCGAAAATACATCAACCTCACTTATTTTTGCTTTAACATCATTTAAATATATGTATATACTGTGAAAATGTATGTGTCATGCTCCCCATATCAAATATAAATGAATCAATACCATTACTGTTCATATATTGTTCTAGATCAAGCGGATTAGATATAATCTGATCGAGTTCATTTACATACAAATAGTTTGTATGGACTGTGTCACTGTTAGTAAGCCTTTCAAGTTCATCATTACTAATGGAACAAAAAGGAAGGTATTGATTGACAGCCATCATTATGCTGAAGTTCTCGTAACTTGTTCTTCCTTTTGATTTACTTCTTCACAATCCTTTGAGGGTTCTTCCGTATATTCTGAGACTGTGAGCAAGGCGAAGCCCCTGTGGCGGGCGATGAAGCGAGTCTGGACGGCGCTGGGAGGGATGGGTAGGCGGGCACAGCCAAAGCAGTCTCTATGTAAAAGCCTGTGTCTGGGAGGCGAGATGGACGATAACGTAATCATCAGAGTCGGCTCCAGCCACTCCACAAGTCAGTAGGCGCCGTAATTTCCTACCTAATATATGTTTATCAGTATAAAAGATATACTGTTATCTTCGGAAATGTTTGTTCTATAATATTATCAAATAAAAAACCGTAAAACACAATAATGATATGCCATAATGAGACTCTCAAGAAATATGCATGAACTTAAACTATTCGCCATTTAATATTTTGCTGGAAAACATTTTACATGAGGAATATCAAAAGAAGCGGAATTTAATTAGCTTTTATTGCTATATTTTGTTTTCTGATAAAGGAATTAGAACCATACATAAATTAGCGTTAACTAAATAAATAACCAGGTGTATCCAGCTTCTTTCCTGTGAATACAGGAGTGAGGCAAGGGTGCGTCCTTGCCCCATCACTTTTCAACGCTTGTATGGATTGGGTATTGGACAAGGTTGTAGATCAAAGTGATTGTGGAGCATCCGTCGGCAGCACCAAGATCACTGATCTTGTTTTTGCCGATGATGCAGTAATCTTTGCTGAGTCGTTGGAGGTCCTGGTGATGGCTCTCGAGGCGCTGCACGAGGAGGCAAAGCCTTTGGGACTTGAGGTCTCCTGGCTCAAGACCAAGGTCCAGGTATTTGGAGACTTACTAGATGAAGCAGTACAGTCTGTTCATGCGTGTGGCGAGGACATTGAGATCTTGGAAAGTTTTACATACCTTGGTAGCGCAGTCCATAATGACGGCGGGTCACGTCAAGAAGTCTTACGGCGGATTGGCATAGCCCACGGTGTTATGGACTCGCTCAGCGGGAGTATTTGGCGTTGTCGGGGTACCTGTGCAGGAGGACAAAGATCCGGATCTTCAAGTCGCTTGTGATCCCTGTCTTACTCTATGATTGTGAGACATGGACACTAAATAGTGACTTGAAGAGACGAATCAATGCCTTTGGTAATAAGTGTCTTCGCAGAATCATGGGGTATCGCTGGGATGATTACGTGTCAAATCAGCGATTGCACCGTGAGACTGAATCGAGGCCTATTACCTGCATAGTCCGTCAGCGCCAACTTCGGCTATATGGGCATGTGGCACGCTACCCTGAAACCCATCCTTCCCATCGGGTTGTATCTGTAAGAGACAATCCGGCGTGGAGGAGGCCAAGGGGGCGCCCACAAGGCTCGTGGCTGGGGCAAGTTGATGTTTCTTGTCGAGAGCTGCCTGGTATGGGAAAGGAGCCTGCATGGGAACTCGCGTGTGGTGACCCCCGGGAGTGGCGTCGTAGGGTGGGCGAGGCGACGCGCCCCCCGGCGTATGCCCCCAATGATTGATTGATGGAAATAAATAACATCATCAATCGGGAAAAAATTACCCGATTTCATAATCTTTTTAGTTAGTCAACGCTAATTTATGTATGATTTTAATTCATTTATCAGAAAACGAAATATAGCAATGGAAAGCTAATTAAATTCCGCTTTTATTGGTATTCTCCATGTAAAATGTTTTTGAGCAAAATATTAAATGGCGAAGAGTTTAAGTTCATGCATATTTCTTGAGTGTCTCATAATGGCATTTCTTTAGTGTGTTTTACGGTTTTTATTTGATAATATTATAGAACAAACATTTCCGAAGATAACAGTATATCTTTTATACTGATAAACATATATTAGGTAGGAAATTACCCGATTTCATGATGTAATGTATTTAGTTAACGCTAATTTATGCATGCTGCTAATTCATTTATCAGAAAACAAAATACAGCAATGGAAAGCTAACTAAATTCCGCTTCGATTGATATTTTCCATGTAAAATGTTTCTAAGCAAAATATTAAATGGCGAAGAGTTTATGTTCATATTTCTTGAGAGTCTCATAATGGCATTTCTTTAGTGTGTTTTACAGGTTTTTATTTGATAATATTAAAGAACATACATTTCCGAAGATAACAGTATATCTTTTATACTGATAAACATATATTAGGTAGGAAATTACCCGATTTCATGATGTAATGTATTTAGTTAACGCTAATTTATGCATACTGCTAATTCATTTATCAGAAAACAAAATACAGCAATGGAAAGCTAACTAAATTCCGCTTCTATTGATATTTTCCATGTAAAATGTTTACGAGCAAAATATTAAATGGCGAAGAGTTTATGTTCATATTTCTTGAGAGTCTCATAATGGCATTTCTTTAGTGTGTTTTACAGGTTTTTATTTGATAATATTAAAGAACAAACATTTCCGAAGATAACAGTATATCTTTTATACTGATAAACATATATTAGGTAGGTAAACTTGTCATCTCGGTGGCCTCGTACAGACTCCGTCTGTGACGTCATCAATCTCAGGCGCAGGCTTCTACACACAGACGGCTTTGGCACAGCGCCGGCCTGTCCTACCACACCAACAACTCCCGCTCCCGCAACACCCACCGTAGTACCAGGCCCAGCCACAGCTCCACCCACTGCACCAGCCACTACCGGGACAGCTGCAGCAACTGCTTTAGCTGCTTGCTGCCGATCACGGCTGGCAGCAGGGCAACAGGTGGATTGCAGGTGGGCAGCAGTGGATGCCGATCCTCCCATTGACGAAACCGCACCCTCTCTTGACGAAGTCAGAGAGGCTGTAGCAAAATTGAGGGATGGAAAGGCAGCTGGTGTTTGTAATACCAGTGCGGACCTCCTCAAAGCTGGGGGTGAGGCCATGATCCGCGGGATGCATGCTGTCCTGACTGCCGTGTGGCAATCAGGTACCATTCCTCCTGACTGGAAAAGGGGGCTGGTCGTCCCTATCTGGAAAGGGAAAGGGGACCGTCAGGACTGCAACAATTACCGCGGTATAACACTGCTCAGCGTACCAGGCATGGTGCTTGCTCATCTATTGCTGACACGAATTCGCAGTCATCTGGTGAAGCATCAGAGACCTCAGCAGTCTGGGTTCAAATCCTGGTAAGTCAACAACGGACCGTATCCTAGCGCTTCGTGTCCTGGTGGAACGCCGACGTGAGTTTCGACAGGGGATGCTTGCAGCCTATGTTGATCTCAAGAAGGCGTTTGACTCAGTGCATCGTTAGTCACTCTGGGATCTTCTGCCACTTCGAGGGATTCCTGCAAGGACTATTGGTTTGATAACTGGTCTATATTCTGGGACTGTGAGTGCTGTGAAGTGTGGGGCAGGTGTATCCGGCTTCTTTCCTGTGAATACAGAAGTGAGGCAAGGGTGCGTCCTTGCCCCATCACTTTTCAACGCTTGTATGGACTGGGTATTGGACAAGGTTGTAGATCAAAGTGATTGTGGAGCATCCGTCGGCAACATCAATATCACTGATCTTGTTTTTCCCGATGATGCAGTAATTTTTGCTGAGTCGCTTGAGGTCCTGGTGATGGCTCTCGAGGCGCTGCACGAGGAGGCAAAGCCTTTGGGACTTGAGTTTTTCTGGCTCAAGACCAAGGTCCAGGTATTTGGAGACATACTAGATGAAGCAGTACAGTCTGTTCATGCGTGTGGCGAGAAAATTGAGATCTTGGAAAGTTTTACATACCTTGGTAGCGCAGTCCATAATGACGGCGGGTCACGTCAAAAAGTCTTACGGCGAATTGGCATAGCCCACGGTGTTATGGACTCGCTCAGCGGGAGTATTTGGCGTTGTCGGTACCTGTGCAGGAGGACAAAGATCCGGATCTTCAAATCGCTTGTGATCCCTGTCTTACTCTATGGTTGTGAGACATGGACACTAAGTAGTGACTTGAAGAGACGAATCAATGCTTTTGGTAATAAGTGTCTTCGCAGAATCATAGGGTATCGCTGGGATTATTACGTGTCAAATCAGCGATTGCACCGTGAGACTGAATCGAGGCCTACTACCTGCATAGTCCGTCAGCGCCAACTTCGGCTATATGGGCATGTGGCACGCTACCCTGAAACCGATCCTTCCCATTGGGTTATATCTGTAAGAGACAATCCGGCGTGGAGGAGGCCAAGGGGGCGCCCACAAGGCTCGTGGCTGGGGCAAGTTGATGTTTCTTGTCGAGAGCTGCTTGGTATGGGAAAGGAGCCTGCATGGGAACTCGCGCGTGGTGACCCCCGGGAGTGGCGTCGTAGGGTGGGCGAGGCGACGCGCCTCCCGGCGTATGCCCCCAATGATTGATTGAGCAGGGGTGATTGATTTACCGATGCAGTCACAGTACCAGGCCTGTCCTTCACGATGAGCCTAGTATGCCTAAAGTAGGCTATTTTCCCCTTTGATCCTGCCTGTTTCATCTGCGGTATCTGAGTGTTCTTGACTGCCTGTGAAGCAGCGCACAAATCATCAGAAGAGGGAAAAGGAGCGTCCTGAAAATTCTGGATGCGTGATTCGACTGGATACCCGAGAAAGGAGGTTGTACAGGGACAACGTTGTGCTCGATGAGTGGAAGCAGCAGTTTTTGTAAGTAGACCACAGTGTGTAACAAATCTTAAGATTATGTCATGGACATAAATGGTGCAAAAAAAAAGCTAGAAAAAATGGAGGTGCAAAGTGTACTACTAAATTACGCCATAATTTGTGTAAACGAAGTTAAGACATCACTACTAGTCTCTTTTCCTGGTTGTGTTTCCTTTAAAAATGAAGTGAGAGGCTCAACTGAGCGCGGGGGAACTGTGTTACTTGTGAAAGATTATTTGTCTAAGTATGTAACATATCTAGACATAAGTAAAGAAAATCAAATTTAGGTTCAGTTCCGTTGTGTACCAAAGAGCTTGTTTGTTTTTTGTTACATACCCCCACGTGACTCAGAGTATTATTCCCATGATTCATTTGCTTCTATACAAGAGAAGTTTAAGACAAGTGAGTGTAATGAATTTTGTGTAATTGGTGATCTGTATGCAAGGTTCGGTACTTCCATCCGTGAGTTTGTGAGACATACTGAGGTTCTGAATCAGGAAAAAGTTTGCTACCCAGTTTTACCAGACGATGTATGAGTGCCAAGTGAAAATGCCTATATTTTGTTAAATATATGTAAGGAAGCAGAAATGGTGATGTTGAACAATGTTAAGGTTGGTGCCAAGCATTGCCTGAGTAGCAAGACCTATACAAAGGGTAAAAAGTGGGTTTCTGAATTAGATATTTGTGTCTTGAGTCACTCAGTGCTGAGCAGGGTGACAGACTTATCGGTGCTTCAGAGACAGTGTTTACCCCGCGCCCATTGCTGTGACCATGATTGCGCCTGGCGTGGATATAGAGAGCCTGTGTACTCGTGCTAATCATTTGGGTGACCATGCTGTAATATGCAATGAGTCTGGCCGGAATAAACATGTTAAGAAACATGTGCATTGGAATGCCATGGATGAGGAAATAGTTTTAAGCAACCTACAGTCAGTAGACCTACCCGACGAGATAAACCAGGTCAACCAGGTGATCAAAAATGTTTCGGACAGTGTGTATGACTGTGTGTATCGAAGCAGGCGGGAACCTCAGGCAGTGTATGGAGAGCCTACCTCAGACAGGTGGGAGATATTGCTTGACAATAAAGATGACTTGAGGTTATGGAGAGCTATAAACTGGAAAGGTGAATGTTAAACCTGATTGTCGGCCCTCAGATGATGAGTTTAAGTATTTCTATGAAAGCAATTTCTATTCACCTAACACAGAGCTCACTGGTTACGAATTCAACTCTAATGTTAACATACCTACCTTAGATGATCCGATTACATCAAGTGAAGTACAACAACAGGTAAAACGACTGATATCAGACAAGGCATGTGTACCTGACGGTGTCCCTCGTGGGATATTTAAGATGATGTTTTGCTCAATGGATAACTGTTTTGGCAGCATTTTTAATGTTATATTCATGCAAAGTACCTATGGCAGTAGAATGGTCAAGAGCTAAACTGGTTACACTTTTTAAGAAGGGAGATAAGAAAGAGGTTAGGAACTACAGAAGAATAAGTGTGATGAATAGCATTGCTAAGGTATATGACATGATTTTGTACTCGCGGCTGAAGCAGTGGTTTTGTTTTGACCTCACCGGGAGCAGGCAGGCAGTCAGGAGAACAGCGGCTGTATAGAACATATAGTTACATTAAGATAATTGTGCGACATGGCAAGGAGGAAGAAGCAGAAATTATTTGTAACATTTATAGATTTCTCACAAGCATATGATAGGGTGCCCAGACATAAGTTGTTTAGAGTTTTACTACGCTTAGGTTGTGGATCAGTTATGTTGGGTGCTTTGGTTGCCATTTATACCCAGACAGAGAGCTTGCTTGGTACAGCCGTAATACTAATTGCGATGGGAGTAAGACCGGGATCACCTACTTCATGTTTGCTGTTTTTTTTGTTTGTTGATGAGTTAATTAATAGAGAGTATTAAGGGTGGTTGTAAACTTGACGGATTTCTATAATGGCTTCATATTCCTGTACTTATGGATGGCACAGTCTTAATTTCAATAACGAGATGTAACATGCTGAAAAAGGTGTCTTTGCTTCAAGTTTATTGTACAGAATATGGTTTGAAAATCAACCAATCTAAGACCATTTTTGTTATGTGATAAATGGCGGTGTTGGTGATTCGGAGGTGTTGGTGGTGAAAGGGTTAGTGGTGGAACACTGCCAGATGTATATGTACCTTTGCTTGCCGTTCACGAGTGATGGTTCAGTGTCATCCGCCGTAACAACTAACGCTAACAACAAGATGTCCCATGTCGTACTATTTATTTTCCTTTGTAAATAAAAATAATGATGTCACCTTTATGGTAAAAAAAAACCAGTCTTTGACGCAGCACTGATGTCTTCACTGATTTATGGATGTGACCGTGGATAGGGGCAGACCTGAAACCCATGGTGAAGCCTTACAACTGGTGCTTGAAAAACATATTAGGGGTTAGGAATTTTACTTGTAACGATGTTTTGTTATGTGGAATCAGGTTACCCCGCCTGACAAGACCTAGTGAAATATAGACAACAAGTAGAAAATGCTTCAGGGTAGCCCTGAAGACATGAAAAAGGGAGGATGACTCCTGCGGGTGTTGTTTTGTAGATCAAGAACTGTCAAGAAGAAGGGAAACAAGGCTAGTGTGGACATGGGAAAGATTGCGAAAGAATAGGAAAAAGGTGGCAAAGATGCCTTTGGACATGATAAAGATTTGGAAAGGAAAGAAACTAGGTGTCACTCAACATTTTGTCCTTAGCCGAATGATACCACTCGTGGTAGGACAAAATTTATTGTTGAGTGACACCTAGTTTTTTTCCTTTCCAAATCTTTCTCATGTCCAAAGGCTTCTTTTCCACCTTTTTTCTATTCTTTCGCAATCTTTCCCATGTCCACAATAGCCTTGTTTTCCTTCTTCTTGACACTTCTTGATCTACAAAACAACACCTGCAAGAGTTATCTTCTAAACTTTGACGATCGTTTTCGAATATTGGAATTGAGAAATCGAATAAATTACGATTTTGTCAATCTGGAGCACGACGAGAGCTTTCGAATGAGCTATAGAACGGTCCCAGGCGACTACCACAGCGTTCGTTAGAAGCGCAGACAAATTTTCTCCAAGACACTTTCCTCTCTACTGAGTCATCTTGGGCAGGGGCTATCACCCCTGCCCGACATAAATGTGTCCGTACTGAGTGGCACGAGAGATCCCAGTATAATGATGACCCACTTGCTTTTATAATACATTTTGTACAAAATTCAGGAACATGTACGAGTAGATTAGTTAGGAACTTTGTAAATGAGGATGTAAGTTAAGTGAAGCAATGTTAAATGTAATTGATGGTGTAAGACAAAGCGATTCATCTAGAAGACTAACTTACAAATGTATCAACCCGGAAGTGGAAGTTTATGAGGTATATAAAGAAAGATTTATAATAAATGAAACTCATACGTTATCTTTCACACAGTTCTGTATCAGTGGACATTCACTAACGTGTGAAACGGGTAGATGGAACAGGCGAAGCAGAGGCCGCCTGTCACTTGAGGAAAGGCTATGTGTGTGTGGTGACATACAGACTGAGCAACACGTTATACAACAATGCCCCATGACACAAGGTATTATAGATTTATACCAATTCACCACGATGAACGAGTTATTTTCCATGTAGTTTTCACCTGAAACTCTTAGTAAAGTTATTCATGAGGTTATGAATACCTATAAGTATCGAGTTAGCCAAGGCTGGAATTGTTTATATATTGAGCATATGCTGTGGACAGCATTTATAATTAGTTGATAGTTTAATGATTATTATGCTTAAATTAAAAATTAGTATTTAGGAATTTTGTTTAATGATTATTATGTTTAAGTTAGTATTTAGGAAATATGTAATATCAA
>JACEEZ010012556.1:37500-45154 GCA_016584305.1 Chionoecetes opilio | reverse complement strand
TTCTTGAAAAAAAAATTTCGGATTTCTGGCTGCTCAAAACATTCCAAATTGACGACGATCAGGTTTTTGTTATTCTACAGCAAAAACATATGAGTCGTAGAAGAAAAAATTTATCGAAGTAACTAATGTTCTTCTTGCTGTGTTGTACATGATAAGTAATGGGTTTGTAAAAAACATCTCATGCATGTGAATAAATGGATATTTTTGTATAAAGTATATATATGCTATTTTCTCGCTTATTTACCATCAATATTTTTTTTTGTACACCAAATGATAGCCCTTGACAATGATAGCAATTTCCCCAAACTCTTTCTATATTTGCAATATAAGTATGCTTTCCCTTTTGAGAATTCTATAAAAACATCTACGACACTATGGAATCCATTTCCCTGACATAATGTTCGAGTTGCATTATTATCATAAAAGTTTGCACACACTTTCAACACTATGAAATTCTTGGAGCTAAATACATATAGAAATGGCTGAAGGAAGCACCGAATACTAGTGACTGATAAAAACAGAATCCCAGACACGCTTATCGGGACAACAGGACAGGAACTGAACTTGTCGTTAGAGTTTCTCCCCACCTGTCCCGCGACTCACACCAGCCCTTTCGCCACCCCACCCCCTTTCCTCCACCCAGAGCTAGGCAGTATTTAAATACACTTTATTTAAATACGTATTTAAATACATTTGTGTATTAGAAATGTATTAGAAATACATTGGTTGTCATGTATTTAAATACAGTATTAAATACTTTTATGGGTATTTCAATACATTGTATTTAAATACATTTAATATAAAAAAAATTATACTTTTTTATCAGTTAATTGGCCATAAACCCGCCCAAAATATCTGGCAACCTGATGTTACAGTGAACCAGGTTTCCACTGGCAAAGAAATGTCCTGATTTCAAGGAAATTTAGGCCTGAGAAGGAAATTTTTAAGGAAAACCCCAAAAACTAAGGAAATCCTATGGAATTTTTTGTTCGGCCATGTTAACTTGTGTGTATTTAAAATGTATTTACAAAAAGTATTTAAATACAATTGATGATTTAGTAAATAGTATTTAAATACATTCGTAAAATGTATTTAGTATTTAGTATTTAAATACATTTCTCCCATGTATTTAGTATTTATATTTAAAAATTCAATGTATTTAGTCCCCAGCTCGGGCCCACCTCCCCTCCCCATTCCCCCCAATACCTTGCTGGGGTTTAAATGCTAATGATAGAAATGAAAAAGAAATTAGGCCGATGTTTTGTTCTTTGGTTTTTTGTAAAGACAAATAAAATTGCAATAATCATCTCACCCTGGCTATTTAATCTTAATCTAATATCTCTAAAAAATTCTAAAAAAAAAATTTTTCCTTAGGTTTTCCTTAGATTTCTTTCCTTAGAAGTTTCCTTCCGGGCCCAAAAAATTTCCTTAAAAATAAGGAAATTTCCGAAGTGGAAAAAACACGGTTTCACTGTAACATCAGGATTCCCAGATATTTGAGGGGGGTTTAGGGCCCAAAATTTAATGAAAAAAAAAAAAAAGAAAAAAAAAGTATTTACATTTTATATTTATGTAAAAAAATACAAGTTTTAATACTAATTAAAGATTTAATCTGATTTAAATACATGAAAACTAAGTATTTATAATAGATTTTTTAATCAAAATTTATTAAATTTACAAATGTACTCAAATACAGCCCAGCTCTGGCTATTATTTTTCTATCTAAACTGTCTTTCCCAGGAATCTCAGGAACTTTTGTCCAAAAAAAAAGTTAAAAAAAATTTTGAATCAAAATATTTTTTTCCTTATAGGCCGGTTCCACACAATCACGTTTGCGCCGTGTTAGTGCGTCTGTCATCAGTGGCCCAAGTACGTACAGTGACGTCACCCCCTGCCTGGTAGGGAACCAGGCTCCGCGGACCCCCTGCGGAGCAGTGAGACTTCATGACCTTGAGAGAAGCGCGTTCAAGCTAAATTTATTCGGAGCTTCCAATTCTTGCCGGGGCGGGGGATGACGGGGGGGAACCCTGTGACGTCAGATCGCCACGCCCACGTAGACACGGACAGCAAAAAGTTTTTAGTGTGAACTTTGGGGTTCATTATAATACAAATTTTGATACAAAAAAAGAAATGGGCCCACGCCACATAAACTTTTTTTTTAGGGGGGGCTAGCTGTACAATAGGGGTTAAAAATTTTAGAGAAAAAAAAGGGGACTCTATAGGAAAATTTTTTTTAGGGGGGGTCGAAAGCTGTTTTTGAGGTTAAAAATTGTCTGAGAATGGACAAGTGAAAAAAAACACGAAAAAAAAAACAAAAACCGATACCGGTAGTTTGGTATTTTTGGGACGGTATCGGCCCCTGCTGTTACCGTGGGTACCCTGTGTTTGGGGACTTTTTCGGTTACCCCGGTTTAGGACGTACCGGTATTTTTCCCCTAAAAAAGGTATGGCAAAACCCGGGATTTTTTTGATAACGCACAAACCCCCACTATACTACCCGGGAAATAGCCCGGGAGCTCCTTGTAGTTAACTAGGCTGCCTGGAATAAATATGATCGTTGCACATAATAATAGGCTGCTGAGAGCAGCAGCAGCAAAATCTTTTTCATTAAGCCCTCACGGGGCGTCGTAATTGAAAAATATTTTGGATTTTTTTTTTTTTTTGTTTTTTTTTTTTTATCACAACAGGTTCTGGCCAAGGCACAAAAAAAAAGAGGTATACATAGCCCGCTTAGTTTCCAGTCCTATAAAGAGGGACAGTAATAAGAGATTAAAAACCAGTTATAATGAGAAAAACTCTATAATAAAAATGTTATACATATAATAGTACATTCCATTAGAGACATTTTTATGCCTTGAAAATACAGCTAGGAAAGGTAAAAAAAGGTCTTTATTTCGGGGTCAGGAACGGATTAATCCATCTTTATAATTGTTTCTTATGAAAAAAAATGTGTTTCGGTTTTAGAGCAATTCGGTTTAGAACAACTTTTGGGAAGAATTATGTTCGAAAAACCGAGGGCATGCCTTGTATATATATATATATAATATTATATATATTATATATATTATATTTATAGATTAAATGTATAATATGTATATATATATTATATATATCATATATATGTTGGTGTATCCAGGGAGGATATTTCACTTAAGCAAATAGCTTGAGAGCAGTCGAGTATTAGTAGTCAATTTTTTGTAGTCCGTTGACCCATTTTATTCCTACTTCTTTTACATCGATGGATTTGATAAACCGGGACCATTTTAAAGAAAAATTAGCTCCTATGCCCCACTGGGAAATGACGGCTAAGTTTTCAGAGCCCCATATTGAAAATGGCCGCCGCCGGACATCTAAAATGTTATATCTCTGGCATCAGATGAGTTAGAAAGACAAATGAAGGTGTTAATTTATTACTAATTCTAATTACAAGCCCTTGAATGGTTATTAGAGAGTTTAGGTATAATTTGACCTCTAAACTCCAGGATAGCCACTGTCCGCCACCTGAAAAATGTTGAAAAAAAATGAAATGTAAATATCTTCGGCACAATGAATAAGCTAGATGGAATGTCGGGTGTTGCTTTCGACTGTATTTAGCATGATAAATCATTGGAAGTATTATTTTAGAGTTTGAGGGGACATCCCCTTGACATACATTTTCAAGTATGATACGACGGAAATGGGAAAACATGCTGTATTTTACATATAATATTTCTTTTCATACTTTCCAGCTGCATCGCATGCCGAAAACAATGAAATGGCAAAACAAAAATATGTAAATGAATTTTCTGTTTCAGAGCATCGCATGCCCTGTCTGATTAGAAAAATCCGCCCCGACTTGTAAAGTTACTAAAAGAATGGATAATATGAACAGAAAGTGAAGAGTTACAAGACAAGGCTTTAGATGAATTACAAGTGCATTTTAATCTGTTGAAAGTCATGTACAGCAGATGGACAGTTTTGGAAAACATTACACCTGAGATGTGGGAATCCATCCGGGGAAGGGAAAAGCCTTTAAAACTGGAGATAACTTGAAAGTTTCAACATGTACATGTACATGTGGGATGGAGAAGGGCACCTAAGGGTCCCACATGCATACACTTGGCTACGCATCATTATCCAGCAAGCGCAAGGCTCTGTCAAGCTGAAACACGCAAACAAGAAATCCGAGGAACATCTTGAAAGAAATGGAAGAATCAGATCAACACAAGACCTCCTGCAGAAGGTCAGTGCACCTAAAAAAGCTCCACTCCAGCCCATGGGGTCCCTTCATGATAAGACTCTATGGGTGTGGTGTTTCCTGCAACTTGAGAAGTCCGGCAAGCATCGTGTACAGCCGAGTGCCTTTCCTCTTCAACGTTCAATGGAACAATCCGTAATCACAGAGAGAAGAAGCTTCAACGAAAACTAAACTATGGAACTGTCATTCAAGAGCCGATGTATACAAGTCTATTATTTGATATGGGCCTCATCTGGCGCCCTATCAAATTCTTACCTTTGAAGATAGAGAGAAGGGAAGACAGACACCAGTATACGGGGGAAGGGACTATGCAAAGATGTGGGTGCACTTCGTTCTAACAAGACACCAAGCATGCTGACCGCATCATTTGCGTCAATGATCATAATGATAGAATTACAGGACAAGACCAGTGTAGAGAATGACTGCGCCCAAAAACACCCGCCAATCAGCAATGTCTTCATGAAGGATCAGAAGATGAATTCCTTCTAGTAAAGTTTTGCATGCTCTCCTGGGTAAAACCCGAGAACAAAATCCGCTTCAAGCATTTATTCAAAACGGAATTTCAGAGAACAGCAGCGCACAAACTAGCACCGACATCATTTACTGTGTAGTGGGGCAGCCACTGCCAAAGGAAAAGAACCTCACTATAGGCAAGCTTGTGACCAGAGTTTCACATGCTCCCATGCAGAGGCAGATACGGCCCTGTTCACAATATACAGTGTGCTCCGGCAGGACGGTTACACAGCAAACCGTCATTCTGATACAGAGGAAACACGACAACTACGTGCAAGCGGCCAGGTGCTCACGAGGACAACAGGGATCCTGTGTGTGAAACGCAAAAGCGTTTCAAGCTTATTGATGCCCGATGCTGTGCAGTGAGACAATGGCTGCATCCATCATACCAATTCATGTTCTCACTGGGTGTGACCACAACTCTGGCTTCTATGGAACAAGCTAGAAAACTCTACGCAGATCATCTAGAGACGTTTTCTACTAAAGAGGACATCGTACTGCTAGCAGCCGGTGTACACGCTCACAGTCACACAACAGGTTTAATCAGTGATTGGAGGGTTTTGTCATCGATATACTATGTGATACCAAAAAGCGGACAATTGTGAGATGTGAGAGCAGCGAAGTGGGAGAGCTCAGAAGACAAAAAAGCATATCCGACTTGTGCCGACTTGGCAGTCTCAATCCACACTTTTGAGCGTGCAACAATATCTTGCATTATTTGCCAAAAAAGCATCTACCAGGAGCTCCAAAATCACCTCACCGATTGGTCCATGGGTGCATCTTGTAAATGCTTATGTCTGCCTGTCCGTGCAACCAAGCCGCCAACATCCCCCATCATACCACTACCTGCAAATCCGCAGGTACAGAGAACATCAGTATGAGAGCAGCGCTGAGTGAGGACAGTTATTTCTGATAAAATATGAATACAGAAATCATGTAGTAGGATAGTGAAGGGCAGATTAGTATGCAGTTTAAAATGAAGTAGTGTCATGCTAAAATAAGTGGAAAAACAAACACCTCCACATATCCATCTAGCTTTATCTTGTGCTGGAAGATATTAATTCCATGTTTTTCAGGATGGCGGACAAGCGCCATCCTGGATTTAGAGGTCAAAATGATCCCTTAACTAAACTGTACTTAACCATTCCAGTGCTGTAATGTCAGAATTAGTAAAAAATTACACCTGTGCGTCTTTCTAACTCATCTGATGCCAAAGATATAACATTTTAGATGTCGGCGCGGCCCATTTCAATATTGGGCTCTAGAAAAGTTCAGCCGTCATTTCCAGTGGGGCATAGGAGCTAATTTTTCGTTTAAACTTGGTCCATGTTATCAAATCCATCGAGGAAAAAAGGTGGTAGGAAGAAATAATGGGGTCAAGGACTCCAAGAAGAAAAATGACCCCTATATTTCGGTTGTTGATGTTTTATGTACGGTTTGCTATTTCTCGTACAAGTTTTTTATTTTCTGTTTAAAATGAAGAAACTTCTGAATCTTTAAACAGAATGAAAATCAAAAAAAACTTTACGAGGAAATAGAAAGAAACGGTACGTCACATAAAAAACTCAACAACGGAGAATGATCGACTGCTTTCAACCCTCGTGCGCTTAAGTGAATATATATATATAGATATATATAGATATATATTATATATATAATTATATATATATAATAATATTATATATATATAATAGAGGGCAAACTTTCTCCATGAGGGAATCTTGATCTAATAAGAAGATATAAACCAGCGCGGGTAGAAACATCTTGATTGTTTATTCGAACGTTTCGGCTATACATAAGCCAATCTCAGACAAGCGGTGTTTTTGGTTTTTTGTTTTGGTAGCCAATAGCCCTCCGCATAGCTTAAAGGGGCACAAAAAGGCCGCCCGGAGGGCGGCCTTGCGGCTAGTATATATATATATATATATTATATATATATATATATATATATATATATATATATATATATATATATATAATTTTATATATATATATCATAATATACGTTAAAAGTGATAGCTAGTTCCGCGTTTATTATCTTTTAAAGATATTTTCCCTCCCCTTTGTCTTAAAGTGTCTTATTTCTTTTGTAATTCAGCTTTTATGACTTCGCCGTAGCTTGTTCATTTTGCTGTATCGCCGATTTCGTGGTCTAAGAGCCCTTCTTCAAACAGCATGTGGAAGATGTTTTCTCCTCAGTTGTAGAGGTGAGCATGATTAAGTTGTGGAGTGAGAGCGCTATTTATGCATGAATCCTGCTGCCGCACCAACCTAGTGAGCGGCGTGATTGGTAGATAGTTATGCTTCTCGTAGGTTTTTGTTCTCCGTGAGTGGGCGGACGTTATTGGTTGCTGACTCAAGCTTTGTTTCTCTGGGAGTAGGCTGCTATTAGCCTGGTTCTTTTCATGCTTGGTAGAGCTTTGTAGGTTCGTTTTACCGTACGTAAGCTTGGGATGATGTCCTTTTATGTATAGTGCTTCTAGAATTGGAAGTCACCGTAAACATCTGTACCCATGTCGACCAATTCTGTATTTTCTTCTAAAAATGTTCATGTGTGATGATGCCAGGTTTTTTCTAAGAGGTGACTTTGGAGCTCCGGAAGTTAGGTGGCAAGTAAGAAAGTCAGACAGCCTTCCTTGTCGTCATGCCGATGTAGATGAGGGGAGGGAAAAACAAAAAAACAAAAAACTTCACAGCTTCTCTTTTGCAAGTTGATCCTATATAACGACATGGGACTTTTTGTTTGTCTCCTTCGTCTGGTTTAGGCTATTACGGAGAAGGAGGTTGCTGGTGTTCTTGTTTTTGTAATAGTTTTGTAGTTTTATTCTCCTCTATGGGTCTGCAGGTTTCACATTACGGTCAACCGTAATGTGAAACCTGCAGACCCAGAGAGGAGAATAAAAC
>JACEEZ010012556.1:27500-30000 GCA_016584305.1 Chionoecetes opilio | reverse complement strand
GTGATTTGGAGCGGTTTGTCATTCGATATATCTATGGTGATACCAAAAAGCAGGACCATTGGAGATGTGAGGGCAGCGAAGTGGAGAGCTCAGAAGAAAAAAAAGCACTATCCGACTTGTGCCTGACTTGGACAGTCTCCATCCACACTTTGAGCGTGCAAATTATCTTGCATATTTGCAAAAGCATTACCAGCTCCAAAATCACCCATCACCGATTGGTCATGGGTGGCATCTTGTAAATGGCTATGTCTGCCTGTCCGTTCAACCAAGCCGCCACATCCCCCATCCATACCACTACCTGCAAATCCGCAGGACAGAGAACATCAGTGATGATAGCAGCGAGAGTGAGGACAGTGATTCTGATAAAATATAATACAGTAAATCATGTAGTGATAGTGAAGGGCAGATTAGTATGCAGTTTAAAATGAAGTAGTGTCATGCTAAAATAAGTGGAAAACAACACCTCACATATCCATCTAGCTTATCTTGTGCCGGAAGATATTACATTTCATGTTTTTCAGGATGGCGGACAGCGGCCATCCTGGATTTAGAGGTCAAAATGATCCCTAAACTGTACTATAACCATTCCAGTGGCTTGTAATGTCAGAATTAGTAAAAAATTACACCTGCTTCGTCTTTCTAACTCATCTGATGCCAAAGATATAACATTTTAGATGTCGGCGGCGGCCATTTTCAATATTGGGCTCTAGAAAAGTTAGCCGTCATTTCCCAGTGGGGCATAGGAGCTAATTTTTCTTTAAACTTGGTCCATGTTATCAAATCCATCGAGAAAAAAAGGTAGGAAGAAAATGGTCAAGGACTCCAAGAAAATGACCCCTATATTCTCGTTTGTTGAGTGTTTTATGTACGTTTTCTATTTCTCGTACAAGTTTTTTATTTTCTGTTAAATGAAGAACTTCTGAATCATTTAACAGAAGAAAATAAAAAACTTGTACGAGAAATAGAAAACGTACGTACATAAAAAACTCAACAACGGAGAATGCTCGACTGCTTTCAACCTCGTTCGCTTAAGTGAATATATATATATATATATATATATATATATATATATATTATATATATATATATAATATATAATATATATAATAGAGGCAATACTTTCTCCATGAGGGAATCTTGATCTAATAATGAAGATATAAACCAGCGCGGGTAGAAACATCTTGATTGTTTATTCGAACGTTTCGGCTATACATAAGCCACTCTCCAGAAAGCTGTGTTTGGTGAGCCAATAGCCCTCCGCAGTAGCTAGCCAAAAAGGCCGCCCGGAGGGCGGCTTTGCGGCTAGTATATATATATATATATATATATAATATATATATATATATATATATATATATATATATTATATATATATATATATAAATATATATTATATATATATATATATATATACGTTAAAAGTGATAGCTAGTTCAGCGTTTATTATCTTTTTAAAGATATTTTCTCTTGTCTTAAGAGTGTCTTATTCTCTTTTGTAATCAGCTTTATGACTTCGCCGTAGCTTGTCATTTTTGCTGTATCGCGATTTCGGGTCTAAGAGCCCTTCTTCAACAGCATGTGGAAGATGTTTTCTCCTCAGTTGTAGAGGTGAGCATGATTAAGTTGTGGAGTGAAGCGCTATTTATTGATGAAGCCTGGCTGCCGCACAACCTAGTGAGCGGCGCTGATTGGTAGATAGCTTCTGCTTCTCGTAGGTTTTTTGTCTCCGTGAGTGGGCGACGTTATTGGTTGCTGACTCCACGCTTTGTTCTCTGTGAGTAGGCTGCTATTAGCCTTTTTTTCTTTTCATGCTTGGTAGAGCTTGTAGGTCGTTTACCTGTACGTTAAGCTGGGATTGATGCCCTTTTATGTATAGTGCTTCTAGAATTGGAAGTCACCGTACATCTGTACACATGTCGACCAATTCTGTATTTTCTTCTAAAAATGTTCATGTGATGATGATGCCAGGTTTTTCTAATAGGTGACTTTGGAGCTCCGGAAGTTAGGTGGCAAGTAAGAAGTCGAGACAGCTTCCTTGTCGTCATGCCGATGTAGGATGAGGGGAGAACTTCACAGTTTCCTCTTTTGCAAGTGATCATATATACGACATGGGACTTTTGTTTTGTCTCCTTCGTCTGGTTTAGGCTATTACGGAGAAGGAGGTTGCTGGTGTTCTTGTTTTTGTAATAGTTTTTGTAGTTTTATTCTCCTCTATGGGTCTGCAGGTTTCACATTACGGTCAACCGTAATGTGAAACCTGCAGACCCAGAGAGGAGAATAAAACTACAAATTTACTACAAAACAAGAAACACCAGCAACCTCCTTCTCCGTAACAGCCCAAGCCAGACGAAGGAGACAAAACAAAAGTCCCATGTCGTATATATGATCACTTGCAAAAGAGGAAACTGTGAAGTCCTCCCCTCATCCTACATCGGCATGACGACCAACGAAGCTGTCTCGACGTCTTACCTGCCACCTAACTTCCGGAGCACCAAACAGT
>JACEEZ010012556.1:17500-22500 GCA_016584305.1 Chionoecetes opilio | reverse complement strand
GGTAAGTCAACAACGGACCGTATCCTAGCGCTTCGTGTCCTGGTGGAACGCCGACATGAGTTTCGCCAGGGGATGCTTGCAGGCTATGTTGATCTCAAGAAGGCGTTTGACTCAGTGCATCGTGAGTCACTTTGGGATCTTCTGCGACTTAGCGGGATTCCTGCAAGGACTATTGGTTTGATAACCGGTCTGTATTCTGGGACTGAGAGTGCTGTGAAGTGTGGAGCAGGTGTATCCAGCTTCTCTCCTGTTAATACAGGAGTGAGGCAAGGGTGCGTCTTTGCCCCATCACTTTTCAGCGCTTGTATGGACTGGATATTGGACAAGGTTGTAGATC
This sequence comes from Chionoecetes opilio, assembly GCA_016584305.1. Taxonomy (NCBI): domain Eukaryota; kingdom Metazoa; phylum Arthropoda; class Malacostraca; order Decapoda; family Majidae; genus Chionoecetes; species Chionoecetes opilio. Next base: position 22,163 of record JACEEZ010012556.1, on the reverse strand, counting down.
AAAGTGATTGTGGAGCATCCGTCGGCAACACCAAAATCATTGACTCTCCAGACTCTCCAGATAGGCCCTTCTAACTTTCCTGAAATCATGGATGTAGAAATGTATGTATTAACGCCTTACCCATCACCCCCCACCATTCACTCACCCATTACCCATCACCCCCCACCCATTCACTCACCCATTACCCATCACCACACACCCATTCACTCACCCATTACCCATCACCTCCCACCTATTCCCTCACCCATCACCCATCACCCCCCCACCCATTCACTCACCCATCACCCCACCACACCCATTACCTATCACCCCACCCTTTCACTCACCCATTACCCATCACCCTAACCCTACATCAAGGTTTCCTCAATTCTCAGTTCAGTTCAGTTGTTGGTCGGGAGTCAGGCCTTTTTCAACGGCACTCCCTGGACGTGTTTCTTCTTGCTGTCTGGGTCTTTAATTAGTTTTCTTCTCTCTTATTCTATCTTATTAGTTTCTTTCTTTTTCTTTCTGCAACCCACATTTTTTTTCACAATTCTCGCTAATAGGCTGCTAAAAAAGAAAATAAAAAATGATCGGATCATCTATCTCATAAGTGGGCTTAAAAGTTGCCCCTGGTCGAGCTGGTTCCACAACTGTGCGATATGATGGGATTGGGGCACGGGGGGCTGGCACCTATGGCGGACACACACACACACACACACACACACACACACACACACACACACACACACACTTTCGCTTATATTATTATATATATATATATATATATATTATATATATATATATATATATATATATATATATATATTTTTTTTTTTTTTTTTTTTTTTTTTTCATATCAAAGAACTGGCCAAGGCACACAAAAAAGAGGTAACACAAAGATCATTAGTTGCCAGTCCCTATAAGAAGACTGTAAGAGAATAAAGAATAGGGGTGGGTCAATTTAGTTCGGGATGTGTCTTGTCACTCCTCTCTTTGAAAATATTTAAATCGTAAGAATGTGGAAAAATTGAAACAGAGAGAGAGTTCCAGGGTTTACCAGTGAAAGGGATGAAGGAGTAAAGATACTGATTAACTCTTGCATTAGGAAGATGGGATATAATAGGGATGATAATGAGTAGAAAGTCTTATGTAGCGAGGCAGCGGGAAGGGGGAGGCATGCAGTTACTAAATTCAGAAGACAAGTCAGCATGAAAATAACGGTAGAAGATAGCTAGAGAAGCAACATTGCTGCGGTGATTTAAAGATTGAAGCCAGTCAGTCAGAGGAGGGGAGATGATGAGACGAAACGCTTTTGATTTAACCCTGTTTAGGAGAGGCTGTGAGAGTGTATCCCCTCCAAACATATGAGACATACTCCCCATACATGGGCGGATAAGGCCCTTGTAGAGAGCAAGTAACTGGGAGGGAGAGAAAAAAGGACGCAGACGCTACAGGACACCTTACTTCTTAGAAGCTGTTTGAGCAAGAGATGAGATTTGAGATTACCAGTGCATATGTTCAGTAAAGGATAGTCCAAGAATGTTCAATGCAGAAGGAGGAGATAGTTGAGTGTCATTAACGAAGAGTGGATAGTTATCTTGTGAGTATTGACGAGTAGATAAGTGACGAAAGTGGGTTTTTGAGACATTGAGCAAAACAGGTTTGCTTTGCCCCAATCAGAAATTATAAAATTATGAAAAGTTAGGCGCTCGGTGGCATCTGTTTCTGAATCACTTAGTTCCTGTTGAGTTGGACGTCTAATAACTGACGTTGAAAAATGCAGGGTAGAATTATACTGGTCGACAAAAAAAAATCGAAGATATGGTTCTGGACTAAATGAAGCTGATTATAGGTAAATCGACCCTGCTGAATTCGAATCTGATGTTCAATTAACTCTATCACGTCCAGTTTTTGAGAACCAGACGCAATTCATGAAAAAAATATGGGTAAAATCAGCAGAAATAAGTTTCACCAATGTTTTCATTTTAAACTCTTAATCTTTTCTTTTCTCAAGCCTATTTAGGGCAGTGCATTGTTTTTGAGTCAGTGTGGTTTGTGCAGTGAGCAGGGGAGGGTGTGCGCGCTGCGTATTGGCGAGGGGTTAGCAGGCTGTGTAGTACATTTTTACCTACTGATCGTACAGCTATTGACATATGTTTAAACATTTTATTTTTCTTTGCAGATATGATGTGTTTGATTTAGTGGAGTCCTAATTTTAGTTGGTTTACCGTATATAGTACCTTGTACCGGGCTGTGATGGAGCGCCGTAACTATGTGAATGCATCAGACAGTTTTTGTTACTTATATGGAATTTTTACCCCTGACAGTCTGAAGAAACCTCTTACAAAGAATGTTAAAGCAGCTTATCTGCATTACTTCAAGTGCCGTATAGGTGATCAAGATAAGAAGTGGGCCCCTCACGTAGCATGCAACCCCTGTGTGAACCACTTGAATGAATGGATGCGTGGCAAACGGCCATCAGACATGGCATTCGGCATCCCAATGGTTTGGTGTGAACAAAAGGATCACAGTGCTGACTGCTACTTCTGCCTCACTAACATCAAAGGATATTCAGTAAAAACGCGAGCTAAAATCAGGTATCCTGACGTACCTTCTGCCATCAGGCCTGTGCCACATGGTCCTGATCTCCCAGTTCCAAATGTTCCAATTGCAAGTGCTATAAGTGAATCAGATTCGAACGAGGAGGATAATCCCATGGATACAGACTTTCAAGAAATGGCAGACAACAGAGAGCCCAAATTCATCAGTCAGGAAATGCTACATGACCTTGCTAGGGACCTAGATCTACCCAAGGAGAAAAGTGAAGTTCTTGGATCTCGTCTCAAGGAATGGAATTTGCTACAAGAAGGAGTTCTCATCACCACGTTTCGTCGTAGACATAAAGAACTTTCAAGCTTCTTCAAGATGGAACACAAGCTCTGTTACTGCTTTGATGTTGACACACTCATGGAACAACTTTGTGAGTCTCACACTTATGATAAGAGTGAGTGGCGGCTGTTCATAGATTCAGGAAAAACACGCTAAAGAACGTTCTTCTGCATAAAGGAAATAAGCTTCCGAGTGTTCCAATTGCGCATGGCCATGAAATGAGTGAAACTTATGAAACTATGAAGACTTTGTTATCTGCTGTTAAATATGAAGAACATCAGTGGAATCTGTGTGGGGACCTGAAGGTAATCTCCTTGCTTCTAGGACTCCAGTTAGGTTACACTAAGCACATGTGTTTTCTTTGTTTGTGGGACTCTAGAGCGGACAGCAAACATTACAAACAAAAGGAATGGCCAGCACGATCGAAAGACTCACCTGGCAGGTTCAACTGTATGTACAAACCTCTTGTTGACAGTGAAAAGGTGTACTTACCTCCATTGCATCTGAAACTTGGGTTAATGAAAATTTTTGTGAAGGCCATGGATCAAAATGGTGCTGGCTATTAGTATTTGTTAGCAAAGTTTGAACGCACTGTATCTGAAGCCAAAGTAAAGGCAGGTGTTTTCAATGGCCCTCAAATTCGTCAACTACTCAATGATGATGACTTTGTAAAGAGCCTAACTGCCCTGGAAAAAGCTGCTTGGAAGAGCTTTTTGGCTGTTATAAAGAACTACCTAGGTAATGTTCGAGCATCGAATTATGAGGAACTTGTAAATGACATGTTGAAGAGTTACCATGCGCTTGGGGCTCGGATGTCACTCAAAATCCACTTTTTCCATTCACATCTTGATTTCTTCCCAACGAATCTTGGCGCGGTCAGTGATGAGCAGGGGGAACGTTTCCACTAGGAAATTGCCACCATGGAAACCCGATACCAAGGACGATTCAGTCCCAACATGATAGGGGACTATTGCTGGACGCTACAACGTGAAAGTAGCTGCTCCTACAAACGAAAGAACAAACTACAGAAACACTTCTGATGTACTATGGAGCAGGGTGAGTACTTTTGTGTGTTAGGTATAGTTTTGATCATATGTATATTTAATACCAATTTGAGATCTTGACTTTTCTTCTGAAGAACAGTCTAGATCTGACTGTTCTTCGAACTAGCGCATCTTTCTCTCAAAAAAAATCTCGAAGTTGTGTTCCAAAATACATATATATATATATATATATATATATATATATATATATATATATATATATAATATATATAAGTCAAAATTTACTGTGATTTGGCATATTTTCGGATATTTCCAAGATGTGGCACATTTTCGGATATATTTGGAACATAATTTAAGTATATTTTTTTTGCCAGATATGTACAATTAGTCCTAATAAAGCCGCAGGCACCACCAGAATCTAATTACGAGTAATATATATTAACGTAGGGGATTGTTTCGATTAATTATAAAATTATATATACGTATATAATTATAATAGCTATTAAAATTTTAAGATGCCGATATTTCAAAAACTAGACGTGCTAGAGAAAAGCAATGCCATTTTTGAGATCAGCAGCGAAAATGCTTTTCCAACCCACACACAATGAACCCCAGAACCATTTTTGATGTTCGACCAGTGAATTATCAGCGTAGGAGTGGATAGGGTATAGGGCTTTTGAGTATATATATTATATATATAATATATATATATATATATATATATATATATATATATATAATATACATATCTAATACATATACATATACATACATTATATATATCATAT
>JACEEZ010012556.1:0-10000 GCA_016584305.1 Chionoecetes opilio | reverse complement strand
ATGGGTAATGAAATGGGTGTCGGGTGATGGGTGAGTGAATGGGAGGGATTTCAAAATATTTCTATCTATAATAATATAAGCGAAAGTGGTGTGTGTGTGTGTGTGTGTGGTGTGTGTGTGTGTGTGTGTGTGTGTGTGTCGTCTGTCTGTCTGTCTGTCCGCGATAGGTGCCGCCCCCTGTGGCGGAATCCCATCGTATGTCATAGTTTTGGAATCAGGTTGACCAGGGGAAGGTTTTAAGCCCACCTATAGGATGATCCGATCACTTTTTTGTTTCTTCTTAGCAGCCTATTAGCGAGAACTGTGAAGAAAAAAAAGTGGGTTGCGAGAATTGAGGAAACCTTGATGTAGGGTGATGGGTAATAGGTGAGTGAATGGGTGGGGTGATGGGTAATGGGTGTGGGATGATGGGTGAGTGAGTGGGTGAGTTGTGATGGGTGATGGGTGAGGGAATAGGTGGGGGGTGATGGGTAATGGGTGAGTGAATGTGTGTGTGGTGATGGGTAATGGGTGAGTGAATGGGTGTGTGGTGATGGGTAATGGGTGAGTGAATGGGGGGGGGTGATGGGTAATGGGTGAGTGAATGGGTGGGGGAATACATACATTTCAGGAAAGTTAGAAGGGGCTATCTGGAGAATCTGTGTTTGGTGGGCCGAGGTGGTGGGTAATGGGTCTATCTGGAGAGTCTGTGTTTGGTGGGCCGAAGGCCCACCAAACACAGGTGGTGGGCCGAAGGCTCACCAATAGCCCTCCGCAGGAGCTAGCCAAAAAGTCCGCCCGGAGGGCGGCTTTGCTTTCAGGAAAGTTAGAAGGGGCTATGATGTGAATGGGTTAGCGTTAATACATACATTTCTACATCCATGATTTCAGGAAAGTTAGAAGGGGCTATCTGGAGAGTCTGTGTTTGGTGGGCCAAAGGCCCACCAAACACAGGTGGTGGGCCGAAGGCCCACCAATAGCCCTCCGCAGGAGCTAGTCAAAAAGGCCGCCCGGAGGGCGGCTTTGCGGCTAGTATTCATATAAATGTCAAAGCATCTATTGACATCAGTATTACCCATCTCTAAATTCCAGTCATAATTCACTAAATCTATTTTGAAAGCATCAATAGAGACATTGCTGAATATTCTTTTTGTCCTTGTGATTCTGGAGGAAAGTACATTACTAGTATCAACTGAAAATATGCTAAAGACAGGGAAGTGATCGCTAATAGTAGTGTAACATATATAACTTTCCTGATGGCTTTTCAAATTATTTGACCATATGTGATCGATTAATGAAGCTGTAGTCTTAGTGACTCGTGTTGGTTTAGTAATTGTTTGAAAAAAATAGTAAGAAAAAAATAAGTTTACAAACTCATGTACTTACCTTACCTTCATTTTTAAGTAAATTTACATTGAAGTCTCCCATTATATAGCATGGTAGTTGTTCTGTTACTAATAGTTCCAAAATATTCTCTACACTCAAAAAGAAATTCATCAAGGCCTGCATTTGGTGATCTGTAAATAATTCCTATAATAAACTTGAAAGGGTATATAATCTTCAAAAATAATGACTCCATGTGGGGTAATAGAAAGGAAATATTATGCATTGGCAAACTGTGAAATTTTTTGTATAGATAAATTGCTAATCCTCCTCCATGAGTGTTTTTGTTTTTGAAATGAGCAGTACAGGTAAGGAGAGAGAATAAGAGAAGATAAAGAGAGAAAGAGAGAGATATGAAGCAAGGCGACGACTCTAGGGAGAAGGAAGAGGGAGAGGATGAATAATAGGATTACTTTTTTATTTATTTTTATTTTTACATCACACAGAACTGGCCAATGGCACAACAAAAATGGGTAACACAAAGCCCGCTTGGTTGCCAGTCCCTACAAAAAGACAGTAAGAGAATAAATAAAAAGAGGGGTGAGCCAATTTAGTTCGGGAAGTGTCTTGTTACTCCTCTTTTGAAAAGATTTAAGTCATAGATAAGTGGAAAAATAGAAACAGGAAGAGAGTTCCAGAGTTTACCAGTGAAAGGGAGGAAAGAGTAAAGATACTGATTAACTCTTACATTATGAAGATGGACAGAATAGGATGAGAATGAGTAGAAGGGCTTGTGCAGCGAGGCAGCGGGAGTGGGGGAGGCATGCAGTTAGCAAGTTCAGAAGAGCAGTGAGCATGAAAATAACGGTAGAAGAGAGCAAGAAAAGCAACATTGCGGCGGTGATTTAAAGATGAAGACAGTCAGTCAGAGGAGAGGAGTTGATGAGACGAAAAGCTTTTGACTCAACCTTGTTTAGGAGAGCTGTATGAGTGGATCCTCCCTAAACATGTGAGACATACTCCATACATGAGCGGATAAAGCCCCTGTAGAGAGCAAGCAATTGGGAGGGATAAAAAAAGGACGCAGACGCCACAGCACACCTAACTTCTTAGAAGCTGTTTTAGCAAGAGATGAGATGTGGGAGTTCCAGTTCAGATTTTTAGTAAGAGATAGTCCTAGAATGTTCATTGTAGAAGAAGGAGACAGTTGAGTGTCATTGAAGAAGAGGGGATTGTTATCTGGTAGGTTTTGTCGAGTAGATAGGTGAAGAAAATTGGGTTTTTGAGGCATTGAACAAAACAAGGTTTGCTTTGCCCCAATCAGAAATTATAGAAAGATCATAAGTTAGGCGCTCAGTGGCATCTCTCCGTGAATCACTTACTTCCTGTTGAGCTGGACGTCTAATCAACGACGTTGAAAAATGCAGGGCAGAATCATCAGCGTAGGAGTGGATAGGGCTTTGAGTTAGACTTAGGTAAGGTAAAGATGGGAACATACGCTAAGCTGCGCGTGGCATGCGGTGCTCATCTCCGTGGCATTAACCCTTAGAGCCTGTGGTGGGTGAGAACTCATTACCCCGGGACACAGGGCTAGTGTGACTCGGGTTACCACAGTTACCTTCCCCAGGCTACCCCAGGTACCCATTTATCAACCCGGAAAGGAAGAAGAACAGCTGGGTAAGCTGGTCACCGTCTTGCTCTGGCCCGGGATCGAACCAGGGCCCGCAGATTCGTCAGGGCCCGTTAGACTTAGAAGATCATTAATGAATAATAGAAAGAGAGTGGGTGATAGGACAGAACCCTGGGGAACACCACTATTGATAGCTTGAGAACAATAGGAAGTTGAGAACAATAGAAAATTGAGAACAATGAGAACGTAGGAAGAACAGTTACCAGGAGACCCCATGGTCTATAATAATGAGGGTAACTGCTAGACTACATACTATTGACAAACAAACTCCATGTGAGATAGCAAAAAATTGTTGGAAAATAAAACAATATACCTAAGGAGCAAAAACATCCATAAAGTATGAATAAAAGAGAATGGGTGATAGGACAGAACCCTGGGGAGCACCACTATTGATAGATTTAGGAGAAGAGCAATGTCCGTCTACAGTAGCTGTAAAAGAATGGTTTGAAAGGAAACTTAAGATGAAGGTACGGAGAGATGGATAGAAACCGAATGAGGGTAGTTTGGAAATTAAAGATTTGGCAGACTCTATCAAAAGCTTTTCATATGTCAAGGGCAACAGCAAAAGTTTCACCGAAACCCCTAAAGGAGGATGACCAAGATTCAGTTAGGAAAGCTAGAAGATCGCCAGTAGATTGCCCTTTACGGAAACTGTACTGACGATCAGATATAAGATTGTGAGCAGGTAGATGCTTAAGAATCTTCTTATTAAGTATAGATTCAAAAGCTTTAGAAAGGCAGGAAGTCAAATCTATAGGACGGTAGTTTGAAGGATTAGAACGGTCACCCCTTTCTTAGGAACAGGTTGGATGTGAGCAAACTTCCAGCAAGAAAGAAAGGTGGAAGTAGATAGACAAAGACGGAAAGTTTGACCAGGCAAGGTGCAAGCACAGAAGCACAGTTTTTGAGGACAATAGGAGGGACTCCGTCAGGACCGTAAGCCTCCCGAGGATCTAGGCCAGAAAGGGAAAAAAAAAACATCATTACGAAAGATCTTAATAACAGGCATAATATAGTCAGAGGGTGGAGGAGAAGGAGGAACAAGCCATTCATCAACCAGAGTGGAATTTTCAGCAAAGTTTTGTGCATATAGTTCAGCTTTAGAAATAGATGAAACAACTGTAGAGCCATCTGGGGATGCATAGGAGGGAAAGATGAAGAATACAAATTGTTAGAGATGTTATTAGCATGACGCCAGAAGTCAGGAGAGGAATTCGATTCAGAAAGATTTTGACATTTTCTATGAATAAAGGAGTTTTTGGTAATTTAAAAGTAAAGATTTGGCATGATTACGGGCAAAAATACAAAGGGCATGGGTTTCAGGAGATGGATGGTTATGGTACCGTCTGTGAGCCGCCTCTCTATCTTGGACAGCATGAGAACATATGAATAATAGCCTTAAATGGGAGTATATATCTAGTACATTCACCTATGACAATGATATTTCATAGCATACCCATCAGTAATAAGCGAGTCCCGGACACTTACTACCTCTCCTTCTACCAGCAGTCGTGGGCGAGCGTGCAGGTTTAATACCATATCTACTACCTGCCCGCGCTGTGAATGTAAGCTACTACCTAGTTGGGAGTTACTTCCTCCACGCAGGTAGTAAGTGTTTAGTGGATCCTGCCCATGGGATGAAACGCTGTCGATTCAGTTTCAAACCGTTGATTCTTGCTGTAACTTGAGCAGAACGCTTGAATGAGTCTCTTGATTGATGATATCGAATCCGTTATGGATCTTGAAAGTTTATCAAGTTCCCACGCACTATACGATTCTTTAAAGAAAACATATTTCGTTTTACCAATCCCTCTTCATAAGATTAATTTCTTAGAAATGGAATTAGTTTTGTCGCTCTTCTTTGAATTATTTAATATTTGGCTTCAATTTTTCGAAATATAGTGACCAGAATTGAACGGCATATTCCAAGAGCGGACTAACCAGGGACGTATATAAACGTCTCATTATTTTCGGAGTTTTGTATTAAGTTGCGTTTAATGAAGCTCAATATTATATTCCTATTATATGCCTTTTTATTAGCAGCTAAGCAATGCATACTAAGGCGAATTTTGCTGAGGAAGCCGCAAGAAGCCCGGGTTCTGGTAGCTTGCGTTTTCTGTTAACTCGAGGCAGTTTTAAAAAAACGTCTTGCCCAGCTGGCGCAAGCCGCAGGAAGCCGGAGGAAGCGAGGGCCTGGGGTCGCTCCTCACGGCTTCTCACGGCTTCATACGTGACGTCAGAGATACAAACAACAAATGGCGGGCCAGGCGGAGCTTGTAACAGAGTGAGTATCGTCGTAGAAATAATGTAATTACAGATAACAGGACACAAGTAAACACATATATGTACATTCAAAAGCATGGACTTACCTTAAGACGACGAACAAGAATATACAAGGTTAATGACATGACAGGATAACTTTAAAACTGGTGAAAGAATTATCATGTCTTATCAACTTGTCCCTAGCTGTGATGTAGTAGTTTTCGCTGAATTTCGCTGATAATACAGCGCAAATTAGCATAAGTTTGTACATTTAGTAGCACAGGCTTAACTTTCGGACCACACTAATAGAGCTAAAATGGTATGACATGACGAGAAGAGAATGTTAAGTCTGGTGAAATAACTTTACCGAGTCTTTTAACCATAACACCAGACGTATTTTTTCAAATTTTACTAATTATGCCATCAAAAGCAGACCGGAAACGTTTTCGCTGATGCATAATGCTCCAATTTTGGTTCTTGGAGATATCTCACACCTGTTGAGAACGTGAAAATGTTGTAACTCGCCGACGGGGACGAGAGATCTGGTAGACGAGAGTACCATAAACCTTCACAATCATCCACTTAGAATGCTACCAAACAAAACTTGCAACATATATAATTAAGTATGCATGACATTACTGTTGATGGTCATGAAATTAATTAATTGGTAGGTAGCGGTGCTGACAGGTATTGTGGAAATGACTGAATTAGAATTGCGTTGAGTTTATTTGGTTCAACCTCAGCTTGATATCGGTGCTTTGTATTACCAAAATTTACTGAAATATACCGAAATACACATATATACCAATACACACATATACATACACATACCGCAATATATCGAAATACACCTAAACACGTCAAAATATACCAGAATACACCGAAATATACCGAAATACACCAAAATATATACCGAAATACTTCCATACATTTACATATACCGAAATACATCCATACATATACCGAAATATATCACAGTATACAGATATACGGTTTTAAGATATGTCTTATGCCTCCTAATAACATATTGAATTATATTTTGGTATTATAATATATATATATATATATATATATATATATATATATATATATATATATATATATATATATATATATATATATATATATATATAATATATAATTATATATATATATATATATATATATAATATAAGCGAAAGTGTGTCTGTCTGTCTGTCTGTCTGTGTGTGTGTGTGTGTGTGGTATAGGTTCCGCCCCCCGTGGCGCAATCACCTCATATGGCACATTTTGGAACCGGGTTGACCAGGGGAAGGTCATAAGCTCACTTATGAGATGATTCGATCACTTTTTTTTTTTTTTTTTTTTTAGCAGCCTATTAGCGATAATTGTGAGAAAAAAAAAGTGGGTTGCGAGAATTGAGGAAACCTTGATGTAGGTGATGGGTAATGGGTGAGTGAATGGGTGGGGTGATGGGTAATGGGTGTGGGGTGATGGGTGAGTGAATGGGTGGGGGGTGATGGGTTGGGGGTGATGGGTGATGGGTGAGGGAATAGGTGGGGGGTGATGGGTAATGCTAAATATAAGCGAAAGTGTGTCTGTCTGTCTGTCTGTCTGTGTGTGTGTGTGTGTGTGTGTCTGGTATAGGTTCCGCCCCCCGTGGCGCAATCACCTCATATGGCACATTTTTGGAACCGGGTTGACCAGGGGAAGGTCATAAGCTCACTTATGAGATGATTCGATCACTTTTTTTTTTTTTTTTTTTTAGCAGCCTATTAGCGATAATTGTGAAAAAAAAGTGGGTTGCGAGAATTAGAGAGAACTGCAACTCCGAAATGCCAGTGGTCGGCTGGCAGTTTTACCTCACAATTTGGTGAAAATTGGTCAACTTGAAAGAAAAATATGGGCTTATTCCACTGCACTTAAAACACAAAAGTATAATTTTAAGAACGATTTTCTTCTATATGTATATTGTATAGAAGCCTGAGTCTGTAAAACATGCATTTAACCAAATAACCAAGTAGGTTATAGTTGAGGAGGCGAGGTAAATGTTACTCTATGATATTATATAGTCAATAACGTATGTTTAGAAGTTATCTATACCTAGGCAGTCATATTTTCCTGTTATTATTGTGTATCAATCAGATAGAAAGCCTGGAAGTGCAATAAGTCGACGCGTGAAGTGGCAATGTTTTGATTCAATCTCCCCGCCACAATCTCCCCGCCCACCACTCCCCGCCGCGGCACGTCGCCTCCACAATTATAACCTACATTGTCGCAGCAACAAGCCGATTTCGGCATTCTTTATTCTTCGTTTTTCCAAGGCATTGCTTATTGTATTTTGACAAGCGTTTGCCAGACGCAGCAGTACTGTCTTAGAAAACAGTGTGAACATCACCTAAATTTTACATGCCACAATATACATGTAAAAAATATATTAAGCTTTGCTACTCGAGGCGAGTAATTTGCATTAAATTGCTATTATAGAACGTTCCATCGTAATGAATGTCATCCATATAATTAGTAGAACAACAGAAGAACTATATTTTTTGGTATTCAGATGCGGTGCATCAATGTTTATCGCGAAGTTAATTTATGAAAAATATTAGTCGCGGAGCCAAAACACAGTAGACCAACCTTTGAGTTAAAACTGCCAGCGACCACTGGCATTTCTCGAGTTTCAGTTCTCTCTAATTGAGGAAACCTTGATGTAGGGTGATGGGTAATGGGTGAGTGAATGGGTGGGGTGATGGGTAATGGGTGTGGGGTGATGGGTGAGTGAATGGGTGAGGGGTGATGGGTTAGGGGTAATGGGTGAGGGAATAGGTGGGGGGTGATGGGTAATGGGTGAGTGAATGGGTGTGTGGTGATGGGTAATGGGTGAGTGAATGGGTGAGGGGTGATGGGTAATGGGTGAGTGAATGGGTGGGGGGTGATGGGTAATGGGTGAGTGAATGGGTGGGGGTAATACATACATTTCTACATCCATGATTTCAGGAAAGTTAGATGGGGCTATCTGGAGAGTCCGTGTTTGGTGGGCCGAAGGCCCACCACCAATAGCCCTCCGCAGGAGCTAGCCAAAAAGTCCGCCCGGAGGGCGGCTTTGCGGCTATCTATAATAATATAAGCGAAAGTGTGTCTGTCTGTCTGTCTGTCTGTCTGTCTGTCTGTCTGTGTGTGTGTGTGGTATAGGTTCCGCCCCCCCTGGCGCAGACACCTCATATGGCACATTTTTGGAATCAGGTTGACCAGGGGAAGGTCATAAGCCCACTTATGAGATAATCCGATCACTTTTTTTTTTTTTTTTTTAGCAGCAGCCTATTAGCGAGAATTGTGAAAACAAAAGTGGGTTGCGAGAATTGAGGAAGCCTGAGTTGATGTTTATGTTGATGTGATTGGGGTAATGGGTGAGTGAATGGGTGGGGTGATGGGTAATGGGTGTGGGGTGAGTGAATGGGTGGGGGGTGATGGATGATGGGTGAGGGAATAGGTGGGGGTGATGGGTAATGGGTGTGTGGTGATGGGTAATGGGTGAGTAAATGGGTGGGGGGTGATGGGTAATGGGTGAATGAATGGGTGTGTGGTGATGGGTAATGGGTGAGTGAATGGGTGGGGGGTGATGGGTAATGGGTGAGTGAATGGGTGTGTGGTGATGGGTAATGGGTGAGTGAATGGGTGGGGGGTGAGTGAATGGGTGGGGGGTGATGGGTAATGGGTGTGTGGTGATGGGTAATGGGTGAGTGAAAGGGTGGGGGGTGATGGGTAATGGGGGAGTGAATGGGTGGGGGATGATGGGTAATGGGGGAGTGAATGGGTTGTGTGGGTGATGGTAATGGGTGAGGGGAATGGGTGTGTGGTGATGGGTAATGGGTGAGTGAATGGGTGTGTGGTGATGGGGAATGGGTGAGTGAATGGGTGGGGGGTGATGGGTGAGTGAATGGGTGGAGGGTGATGGGTAATGGGTGTGTGGTGATGGGTAATGGGTGAGTGAATGGGTGGGGGGTGATGGGTTTAAAGGGTGAGTGAATGGGTGGGGGGTGATGGGTAATGGGTGAGTGAATGGGGTGTGGGGATGGGTAATGGGTGAGTGAATGGGTGGGGGGTAATGGGTGAGTGAATGGGTGGGGGGTGTGGGTAATGGGTGAGTAATGGGTAGGGGGTGATGGGGGAATGGGTGGGTGAATGGGTGGGGGGAATACATACATTTCTACATCCATGATTCAGGAAAGTTAGAAGGGGCTATCTGGAGAGTCCATGTTGTGGGCCGAAGGGGCCCCCCAAACACAGGTGGTGGGCCGAGGCCCACCAATAGCCCTCCGCAGGAGCTAGCCAAAAAGTCCGCCCGGTGGGCGGCTTTGCGGCTAGTATAATAATATAAGCGAAAGTGTGGTGTGTCTGGGCTGTCTGTCTGTCTGTCTGTGTGTTGGCTATCGTTCCGCCCCCCCTGGCGGAATCCCATCATATCGCACATTTTTGGAACCAGGTTGACCAGGGGAAGATTTAAGCCCATTTATGAGATGATCCGATCAGTTTTTTTTTTTTTTGGCAGCCTATTAGCGATAATTGTGAACAAAAATGGGTTGCGAGAATTGAGGAAACCTGATGTAGGGTGGGTAATGGGTGAGTGAATGGGTGGGGGGATGGGTGAGTAATGGGTGGGGGTGATGGTGAGGAAATGATGGGGGCGATGGGTAATGGTGAGTGATGGGGGTGTGGTGATGGGTAATGGGTGATTGAATGGGTGGGGGTGATGGGGAATGGGGGGGG
>JACEEZ010012554.1:32500-40288 GCA_016584305.1 Chionoecetes opilio | reverse complement strand
AAAGGTACAAAAAACTTGGCGGTACGTGATATAAGAGCACTTAGGTTAATTAGTATGTTATGTAATTAGTAATGAGAACATAATACTAAATAATTACACCTGGACGCGAATATAAACAGGTTAAGTTTGCGGAAATAATCAACAGGTGAATCTATGAATAAAGAAGATATGAGGTAAAATAAAGAAGATATGAGGAAAAATAAAGAAGATGTGAGGCCAAATAAAGAAGATATGAGGAAAAATAAAGAAGATATGAGGAAAAATAAAGAAGATATGAGGTAAAATAAAGAAGATATGAGGAAAAATAAAGAAGATATGAGGAAAAATAAAGAAGATATGAGGAAAAATAAAGAAGATATGAGGTAAAATAAAGAAGATATGAGGAAAAATAAAGAAGATATGAGGTAAAATAAAGAAGATATGAGGAAAAATAAAGAAGATATGAGGCCCAATAAAGAAGATATGAGGAAAAATAAAGAAGATATGAGGCCAAATAAAGAAGATATGAGACCAAATAAAGATATGAGGTAAAACAAAGAAGATATGAGGTAAAACAAAGAAGATATGAGGTAAAATAAAGAAGATATGAGGTAAAATAAAGACGATATGAGGTAAAATAAAGAAGATATGAGGAAAAATAAAGATGTGAGGTAAAATAAAGAAGATATGAGGTAAAATAAAGAAGATATGAGGAAAATAAAGAAGATATGAGGTAAAATAAAGAAGATGTGAGGTAAAATAAAGAAGATATGAGGTAAAATAAAGAAGATATGAGGCCAAATAAAGAATATATGAGGCCAAATAAAGAAGATATGAGGTAAAATAAAGCAGATATGAGGTAAAATAAAGAAGATATGAGGTAAAATAAAGAAGATATGAGGTAAAATAAAGATATGAGGCCAAATAAAGAAGATATGAGGCCAAATAAAGAAGATATGAGGCCAAATAAAGAAGATGTGAGGCCAAATAAAGATACGAGGCCAAATAAAGAAGATATGAGGCCAAATAAAGATATGAGGCCAAATAAAGAAGATATGAGGCCAAATAAAGAAGATATGAGGCCAAATAAAGAAGATATGAGGCCAAATAAAGATGTGAGGTAAAATAAAGAAGATATGAGGCCAAATAAAGAAGATATGAGGCCAAATAAAGAAGATGTGATTCATTAAAGGAAGAATGTTTACTGTAATTGATAGAAAAAATAAATAATGTGGAGTTACGCCTTGCTTTAATTCATGTTGGTTAAAATAAATGAAATAAAGCCACAGGTTTTCGTTACTCTTTCATCCCTTGCACTGGTAAACTCTGCAACTCTCTTCCTGTTTATTTTCTCCACCTTCCTACAACTTAAATGTTTTCAAGAGAGGAGTGACAAGACACCTCCCGAACTAAATTGGTCCACCCCCCTTTCTTTATTACCTTACTGTCTTCTTTATAGGCACTGCCAATTTAGAGGGTTATGTGTTACCTTTTTTTTTGCCCTTGACCAGTCCTTTGTGATGTAAAAATATATATATAGAGAGAGAGAAATGAAATGAAGTTAATTTACACCTTGACTTTAAATCAGGTTGCTTCAAATCAATCAAAATAAAGCAACAGGTTTTAGAACAAATGAACAAAAATGTATGTTATTTAAAGACCGTATGTTATTTAAAGACCGTATATTATTTAAAGACCGTGTGTTATTTAAAGACCGTTTGTTATTTAAAGACCGTTTGTTATTTAAAGGACCGTATGTTATTTAAAGACTGCATGTTATTTAAAGAATATGGACCGTGATTGCAAACAGATAAAGTGGGTATTGGTGAGGAACAACATACGACAGACATACGATAGACATACGATAGACATACGACAGTACATACGACAGACATACGATAGACATACGACAGACATACGATAGACATACGACAGACATACGACAGACATACGACAGACATACGATAGACATACGACAGACATACGATAAACATACGATAGACATACGACAGACATACGATAGACATACGATAAACATACGATAGACAAACGATAGGCATCACCAGGAGTCAAATATCCATTATGCAAATCAAAAAACCATCCACTACGTAAGATGACCTGATAGCCAGCTTACTGCAGCCTCCAAACACCCGTGTGATGACCGGAAATTATCGCCCATTAGCAATAACATCAGGTCTAATCAGCGTCAATTAATCGTGATGCATAATTAGGCTTCGGGGGCGGACAGGGTGTTTTGTTACCTCTGTTTTTTTGTCCTTGGCCAGTCCTTTGTAATGTAAATAAAAAAGTAGGAGGTTACAAGGCAAGGTCAGGAAGCTCAGGGACGGACAGGTTTTTTTGTTACCTCTGTTTTTTTGTCCTTGGCCAGTCCTTTGTGATGTAAATAAAAAAATAAAAAAAAAGTTGAGGGAGGTTACATAGCAAGGTCAGGTAAGGTCAGGGTCACTCAAACAAGGTCAGGGTCACTCAAGCGAGGTTAGGTAAGGTCAGGGTCACTCAAGCAAGGTCAGGTAAGGTTAGGGTCACTCAAACAAGGTCAGGTAAGGTTAGGGTCACTCAAACAAGGTCAGGTAAGATCAGGTCAAGCAGGGTCAGGTAAGGTCAGCGTCACTCAAACAAGGTCAGGGTCACTCAAGCAAGGTCAGGTAAGGTTAGGGACACTCAAACAAGGTCAGGTCAGGTCAGGATCACTCACCTTCCTGGTCGATGATGATGTCGGGCATGGCTAGGGTGGGGGGGAGGGTGAGCAGCAGCACGCCCACCCACGCCCACGCTGCCATCACGCCCAAGCCTGATGCTTGTTGACTCCTTTGGCGCCATGTTAACTTCTTCAACTCTTCTATTTTTTCTCTATGGCGATTTTGTTCTGGTTTTGGAGTTTCTGTTACGATTGTATTTTTGTAGTATTCAATGGTATGTTTTCTTTTTGGAAAATTGGAATGGTTTTTGGAATGGAATTTTGGAATGGTTTCTGTTTTCTCACTTTTTTTCACCACACTCACTTTCTCTTACTTTCCAGACAACTTTCTTTAACCTCTTTACTCTTCTGTTTCTTCTCTATGTCGATATTGTGCTATTTTTCTTGTAGCTTCTTTTTGTGATTGTGATTTTTCAGTATTCAATTATATTTTTTCTTCCACTTTATTGCTGTTTTCTCTCTCTTTATTTTCTAACTCACTTTCTCTTTACTTCCAGGCAACTTTCTTTAACCTCTTTAACTTTTCTATTGCTTCTCACTGTCGTTTTTTTTGTCGTACTTGTAGTTTCTTTTTGCTATTGTATCTTTTCAGTATTCAATTATATGTTTTCTTTCACTTTTTGCTTTCCTCACTTTTTTTTACAACTCACTTTCTCTTTACTTTCCAGACTTTCTCTTTTTCCTTTCTGTTTTTCTTGTAGCTTCTTTTTGTGGTTGTATTTTTTCAGTTTTCAATGGTCGGTTTTTTCCACTTTGTCGCTGTTTTCTCACTCTCTTTTTTCGCACTCACTATCTCTTTACTTTCCTGACAACTGAGCCGCTTGTCTTCACTACACGAGGGGGATTTAAACTTCGGGTTGCGTATAAAGCGAGGGATTCATGAACTTAGTATTGCCTTCACCGCGAGAAAGGGATTTGAACTGGCACGCGAGAAGAGGGATTTGAATCTATCTTGTGTTCAAAATCTACTTTTTTTTTTTGAGGGACGAGGTTGGTTTCTCAAAATGATATTCGTGACGTTAAAACTTTTCTTTCACTTTTTCACTTTTTTTTTCTTTTCACTTTTTTTCTTTTCTTCACTTTTTTTTCCACTTTTGGTTATGTTAAGATCGACCACTTGAAGTTAGCGTGCGTATTATTATTATTTTTTTTTTGGGTGGGTGTTGGGATGAGTAGTTTTCTAATAGGAAGTTTAAGTATGTTTGTTTTCTTAGTGCTTGAAAATGTTGAGTTATTTCTGTCTCTAGTGATTAGTACAAACTTTTCCTTCTTGCTATTGTGTTAAATTGTCGTCTGTTTGCCTGTATAGTCTTCTTGTTCGCTTCTTTTCCTCCTAGTCCACCAAGTTCGTCCTGGCGTGGTGGCGCTTTGTATAGTCGTATGTATTTTTGTTTGTATGGTACCTTGTAGTTGGTACTTGCAAAGTGTCTAGATAGGATCAAAGTATCTTATCTTATCTTCTTTTTCCTCCTCTTAGTAGTGACGGTGATGAGTGTACAGTAGTGACGAGGTGGAATGATCTAGCGTTGTGGAATGACCCTTCTATATGTTTTACGATTTTCTGTGTGGACCAATAGCTCTTGTCTTGGCACAGGAACTACCACGTGTAGATCTCACGGCCTCTTGTGGATTCCTTATTTTCTTATGTTCTTGTCGAAGTGGAATGACCTTGGGGCTTGGAATGACAGCTCGGTCTTGGTGGAATGAGGTTTAGTTTGGGAAAATAAACAGAGCTGTACTGCAGTAGAATGAGCTTTGTCGTGGAAGTAGAAGCTCTAGTAGTATATTGTAGTGGAATGACAGTTTGTTTTATGAGCTTTGGGTAATTTTGTGGTGGATTGAGGTCTTAGTGGATCTTGATTGAAGTGGAGTAGATGTTATATTGTAGTGGAGTCAGCTCTCTATGTAGAATGAGAGCTTCGTTGTAGTGGAATGAGCTCTCTTGTTTGATTAAGTAGCAGTGGAATGGTCTTTGAAATGAGTAGTAGTAGTAAAGGTCGAGTTTTTCTCTTCTTAAGGAAAATGCTCGTAGTTTTAGAGTATGTAGAAAGGTACGAGTTTTTTTTTCTTTCTTTGGGGAATATGGTCGTAGTTGTAGTAATGAGACTTTTAGTTATATCCAAGTGTGATGACGGTGGGGCGGGGGAAGTTCCAGATGACGTCCGGTGGGTTGACAACTTCCGTAGAGGCAGGGAGAGTGACGTCACAAGGGACAGGAACTAACTTACTTGTGTTTCTTTGTGGAGGAGACTCTTCTCTCCTCTCTCTCTCTCTCTCTCTCTCTCTCTCTCTCTCTCTCTCTCTCTTCTCTCCTCTCTCAACAACAATAACAACCAATAAACAAGCAAACAAACAACGCTTGTATTTCGCAGTAGAACGGAGAGGAGGAGGTATAGGAGAGAGAACACAAACGGTAGGGAGAGGAAAAAGAGAGTAACAGATTTTTTGTATACAGATTATTCGTATTGTTAACTCTTCCTTTCCTTTCACACTTCCAGCAGATCACTTCAGCAGGAGGATACAATATGCACGGCTACTTCTGCTAATGATTTCAACTCCCAAAGGCTTCAAATGAGTCGCTGCTTCGTTCAAGGCGTGTCAGGGGTCGTTTTGAACCCTAAGAAAAGCAGTAGCAGTCATAGTGAAGCATCAAGACAGGGTTCGAAGCAGAGTAGGAGGAGGAGGAAGTACGCGGCTTTATCTTCGTTGTCTACGCTGAGTCCTCGGAGTGAGGGGCGGCAAAGACAAGCCTCGGTGTATCGAAGCTCCGGAGCGAGGGTCGACGGAACACTGGGGGTCAAACGCATAGTTCCGCAGGACATAGTGGGTTCGGAGCTTCACGAGGAGGGCGAGACAGTTTCGAAGAGCCTAATAGGTTTCCGATGGTCGTGGAGACGCTCAGAGCCGCGCTGAAGAGGATTCCAAACGCTCCAATTTCGATACGAGAAGGTTCGCGGCGACTCCAGGTATTTCACACAGATTACTGGAAAGGCTTGAGGCTTCTCTTCGCTTATCCTTTGGTCTTGCTTCTTTTATATTATCGCAGCCAATGGAATCAAAGCCGAAAGACAACTTGCAGGATATCAACGAGTGTGACTATCACTAACTACTTTAGAATTTAGAATCACAACTCACTTTTTACTTATGGGTTCTGGAATACGTTTTTGAGTGTTCCGAGGGGTTCCACAAGGGAGGAAAGAGGGCAGAGGGGAAGTAACAGGTATACCCTTTGGTGTTTCTTAATGCTAATGTGTCGACTCTACGCAGCTAGTTACTGGGGTGGTACATGTGGGTTACTTGCTTATAGCGTATATATGAATTTCCAAAAGGCGTCCCTTCGTGGAAAAAGTGTCGATATATAATTACAAAAGAAGAGAGAAATTAAAGGACTAATCATGTAACTGGTTCTTTTTCTTATAATTATGGTCTCTAGAGGTTTTCTTGTTCTTCTAAATGTCACTTTAGTATTCAAAAGTAACAAAAGTCACAAAGTAATGAAGGTTCACGCCATTTACTACACACTATCACAAGTTACGGTTTCTTTATCATATTTGCCCACGACTGGTTTCTAAAGTGGTTCAATTGGTTTCTAAAGTGGTTCACTACAAAGCTCGAGGCACCACGGGGATGTTTCAAAGGGTGGTTCGGTGGTGGTGTTTTGACTACAATCACCGCTAACACTACCAGACAGACAGACAGACCAACCGACAGACACAGACTTAACAGACAGGCAGGGTTACATGAGGTCGCTTTGGAGAGCTTCAAATACTTCAAATGCTTCACTTGTTCACGCGTTCGAGCATAAGCTTCAGACGATGTGAAAGTTCATATGAATACATGTTGTATCATTCATCTCTACTTCTTTGACAGTTCGTAATCATTAATAGGTAAAATTTTGGTGTTTTCCTTATATAATTTTAAGGTTTAATATATTTTGGCGTTTGGTAAGCTTCTATTCTTTAATATTTTTGCACTTCACTAGTTGTATTGCTTCATGTGCTTACGGTAATTTACAGGCTTATAAATATTCTCCACTTCAGAGGCTTGTGTTCTTGAATAAACTTATTTTTTAGGGTTTTCATGTTATTCTTCAAGGCCAAGCAAGCTTCAGGGATTCATGCTTCAAGCTTCTTCGGCTCAAAAGCTTCAGAGATTCATGCTTCAAGCTTCTTCGGCTCGAAAGCTTCAGAGATTCATGCTTCAAGCTTCTTCGGCTCAAAAGCTTCATGGGGCAATACACGATGTTTCTTCAAGCAACTCATATATATATATATAGCTTCAACGATTCACCTTCAAGCTTCAATGATTCACTCCAACAATGAAGCAACAACAAGACACGTCCAATAAACCAACGCGGGAGATTCAGAGCTTCACAAACCAGCAGTCCGAAGCTTCAGTAATTCTTCATGAAGCACGAACACATATTTACCAACAAACCAACGCCAACAATATAACTTTTTTCTTCTCTTTTGTTCCTCTTCAAAACTCTAAATCTTTTCTAACAATTTTTCTGTTTCCCCCTCGGTGTCAAGTCTTTTCTTCTTTGGTTGTTTGTTGGTGGTGAGGCGAGGGTTTAAATGCTATTAATTACCTGGTGGTTCAGATTACAGGTGATTAATGGGCTGTTGATTAATATCGTATTCCTTTCGGGTCATTAAAAACGATGCTTATTGGCTGCTGTTTTTTTTTTTTGATGTCAGGTCTATTTTTTTTATTTTTCTACTTTTCTTATAATTTTTTCTTCTTTTTCAAATTGTTATCACTAAAAACGATGCTTATTGGTTGTTTTTGTTTTCTTGAATTAGATTTCTTTGTTCTATTTTTCTTCTTTTCTTATATTTTCTTTTCCTGGTTTTCATTGGTTTTCAATATTTCATTCACTCTTCACTTCATTTCCTTCCTTCATTTTCGTAAGGTAATATTTCAGTTTCTTCCTTCACTTAGCACACTTACACCTATCACTATAACTATTACTATTACTCTTATTACTATTATTGCTTTCTCTTAAATATTTTCTTCTAATGGCACATCATAAATTCACTTTTTTGGGGTTCGATTTTTTTTCTCTTTTCCCTCAAAGTTTCGCTCAC
>JACEEZ010012554.1:22500-25000 GCA_016584305.1 Chionoecetes opilio | reverse complement strand
TTTATTTTTCCTTTTCCCTGTTTTATTTTTTATTTTCTCTCTTTTCCCCTCTTTCTCTTTTCCCTTCTCCCCCCCCCTTTTCTCTCTTTCCTCTAAAATTTCCTTTTTCTCCCTCCTCTCTCTCCTCTCCTCTCTCTCTGGGCTCTCCCTCTCCTCCCTTCCCCCGTCTCTCACCTCTCTCTCCCCCTCCCCTCTCTCTCTCTTTTCAAAACCCATATATTCCCCACAACTCCAAGACACGGGGGGGGATTAGATGATGGAAAATTTTTGCTTAAAAAGTAAGGTTAACCTATTGAAAGGGGGTTTTTACTAAAGGGAAAAAATGGTATGAAAGAAAAAAAAGGCCCGTTTTTAACCCCTTCACAACCCCAATTTTCCTTTGCTGAAAAAAAATATTGTTTTTTTGGGACCCCCGGTAAAATTACAAAAAGAAACCCTAAATATCCCCAAATTATTTAGTCGAAAAGGATACTAAACAGGCCCTAGTTTAAAAATTTTGCTTATTTCACAAAAATCGTCTAATGGAAACCAAAAATAAAAAGGGAAATTCTTTTCTGGGCCCTCAAGGGGTTAAGAAAATATAATGCTTGGGAGTGAAATGTGAGGTGCAATGCAAACATGAAATGATTTATTGCATAGGAAACGAGAAAAGGGACTGTAAAATAAAAGGGAGTAAAATGAAAGAAATAGCAATAAAATTTGGTAATAGAAAATATCAATGCAGTAGCAAGAGTAATAGCAATAGCAATAGCAATAGTAATAGAAGAGTAAGCAAAAAGGAAAGTGGGATTTAATACCCAATAGCAAAGTAATAAAGGGGTAAGAAATTAGCAGAAACAAAACAAAGGGGATGCAATAGAAATTTGTAATAGTAATAGAAGAGTAAGCAATAGCAGTAGTAAGAGTAATAGCAATAGTAATAGTAATAGAAGAGAAACAATAGCATAAAAGAGTAATAGAAATATAATAGAAATGGAAGATTTAAGCAATAGAAAAGTAGTAAATTAATAGCAATAGAAATAGTAATAGTAATAAAGATTAAGCAATACTAGAAAGGGAAGCAAAAAGCAATAGTATAGTAATAAAGAGATAACAATAGAGTAGTAAAGTAATGCAATAGAAATTTGGTAAAGTAATGGGGAAAGAGTAAGCAATAGCAGTAGTAAAGAAATAGCAATATTTAAAATTAATTTAAAGGTAAGCAATAGCGTAGAAAGAGCATACAATAGTAATAGAAATAGAAGAGAACCCAATAGCATTAGAAAGATTTAGAAATAGCAAAAGTAAAAAGAAGGGAAAAGCAATAGCAGTAGCAAGAGTAATAGCAATAGCAATAATATTAGCAATAGAAGAGTAAAAATTACCCTAGTAAAGAATAGCAATAACAATAGAAATGTAATAGTAATATAATGAAGAGAAAAGCAAAGCAGTAGTAAAGTAATAGCTCTCAATAATAAGAAGTAAAAAATTAATAGAAAAAGTAATAGTCATAATATTCATCCTTATATGCCAGGGGGGATACTTCGTCAACATAACCTCATCAAAAGGTGTGGGTTGCCTCAACGGGCAGGCGACACACATCCTGTAGTTTTGGTTGAAAAAATGAGTTTATACTTTATAATCTCTCCTATTCGGATCCTAATACAATAGTAAATTAATTGAAAAGGGGCAATACCCAATAGGGTTAAAATAGACAAAATTTTAACATTTTGAGGGAAAAAGAGGATATTTTTTTTTGCTACAGAGTGAAAAAGGACAAAAAAATGATGGAAATTAATTTGGGTAATATTTAAAATAGTAATTTAAGTAAGTTAGGAAGTAATAGTAATAGTAATAATCATAGTAACAATAAATTCATACACGCATATATAAGGAGTTTCTATTAGTGAATGATAGAGAGAGAAAAAAAAGTACGATGCACAAAAGGGGAAAAACCTTTTAGAAATTACTGGGAAATAAAAATTGGGAAACGCAATTTAAAAAATACATTTTTTGGTTGGGTGAAAAGGGGAGAAGAGAGAGAGAGAGGGGAAGAGAGAGGAGAGGGTAGAAGAGAGAGGGGAAAAAGAGAGAGAGAAAGAGAGAGAGAGAGAGCGAGAGCGAGACGAGAGCGGGGAAACGAGGGGGGAGAGAGAGAGAGAGAGAGAGAGGGGAGAGAGAGAGAGAGAGGAAAAGGGGATAAAGAAAGGGAATTTTCCCACCACTTACAGGACAGCGCAGTATAAACACACACACACATACACACACACACACACAGTTCGGGTCCATCAATTCAGGGTTCACTGTGGCTAAATTATGCGTGAAGGGACCAATGAGGAGAGAGGGAAAGAGGGGAAGGAGGGGAGAGAGGGAGGGGGAAGGGTGGGGGGGGAAGCAGGAGGGAGAAAAAAAAGGGTTAGTTTTTCCCAGTGGGTTAAAGAAAGGGAGGAAGGAAGAAGGAAGGAAGGAAGGACGGAAGGAAGGCAGTAAGGAAGGACGGAAGGAAGGAAGGAAGAAGGTA
>JACEEZ010012554.1:17500-20000 GCA_016584305.1 Chionoecetes opilio | reverse complement strand
GCATCTTCCAGTGAGTGTTTGACCTTTTTTTTCTTCTTTTACGACTTTTTTTGGCATCTTCCAGTGAGTGTTTGACCTTTTTTTCTTCTTTTACGACCTTTTTTGGCATCTTCCAGTGAGGGGTGACCTTTTTTTCTTCTTTTACGACATTTTTTGGCATTTTCCAGGGGTTTTGACCTTTTTTTTTCCCGTTTTCCTTTTCTTTATAGACCTTTTTTTGGCATCTTCCAGTGAGTGTTTGACCTTTTTTTTTTATTACGACCTTTTTTGGCATCTTCCAGTGAGTGTTTTGACCTTTTTTTTTTTGTTTTTGGCATCTTCGAGTGAGTGTTTGACCTTTTTTCTTCTTTAACGGATCCCTTTTTTGTTTTTTTTGGCATCTCCAGTGAGTGTTTGAACCTTTTTTTTTCTTCTTTTACGACCTTTTTTTGACCTCTTCCACTGAGTGTTTGACCTTTTTTTTCTTTTACGACCTTTTTTTGGCCTCTTCCACTGAGTGTTTGACCTTTTTTTCCTTTAAATATAAACGTTTCTTTTATTGACCGACCTTTTTTTACCTTTTCCAGTGAGTGAGTGACTTTTTTTTTCTTTTTTTCGTTTTATTATCAATATTATTACGTATAACATCATATTTTTTCCTTATCTATCTCTTTGATTGCTTTATTTCCTCTATATCTAATCTTTATCATCTATTTTATTCTGATTTCCTTCTTCGTTATCTCTTATTTCCTCTTTATCGTGTCTTTCTCATCCCCACTTTTATTCTAATTTTCCTCTTCCTCATCCTTTATTTCCCCTTGCCTTCTTATCGCTTCTTATCAATCATTCTCCATTCTTCCTTTCCCTCTCTCTCTGTTCCCCCTTTATCCTCTTATCTTCCATCCCTTCATCTTCGTGTCTCTTAATCTGCGTCACGTCTCACTTCTATTCATGTTTCAAACGTGTTTTTAATCAATATTTGTCACATTCCCTTTCTCTCCATGTCATTTGGTGGCTTTAAGAATGGGGAGGTAATAAAAAATAAATAGAGAGAGAGAGAGAGAGAGAGAGAGAGAGAGAGAGAGAGAGAGAGAGAGAGAGAGAGAGAGAGAGAGAGAGAGAGAGAGAGAGAGAGAAGAGAGGAGAGAGAGAGAGAGAGAGAGAGAGAGAGAGAGAGAGAGAGAGAGAGAGAGAGAGAGAGAGAGAGAGAGAGAGAGAGATCGAGAGAGAGGGGGGGGGGGGGAAATAACCACAGTAACTTCTTTTTGAGCTAAACTGAGTAATCTGCCGCCAACTCAAAATGATTAATGGAACCAAATAAAAAACTGTATCGCTGTATCAATATCTCTCTTTTATTTTAAACATAAAAAGGGAAAAAAAAACCAGGGGTGAAAAAAAGAAAAAAGAGAGAGAAAAAGATTGGCCAAGGTCGAAAAGAAAGGGAGTAACAAAAAGCCCGCTAGTTGTCAGTCCCTATAAAGAAGACAGTAAGAGAATAAAAAGAGGAGGATGGAGCAATAATTATTTAGTTTGGGAAGAAAAAAAATCATACAAAAATAACCTTCAATAAATAAAAATAAAAAAACCTACCCAAACCTTACCCTTAAAAAAAATCATTCAAAAATCTCCTTCTTCAATAAAAAAAAATTAAAAACCCTATCCAAACTTTATCCTTGAAAAAAATCATAAAAAAATAACCTTCTTCAATAAAAAAAAAAAAAAAACCTATCCAAACCTTACCTTTAAAAAAATCATTAAAAAAATCACCTTCTTCAATAAATAACAGAAAAAATACTAACCAAGCTTTACCCTTAAAAATAATAAAAAAAAAAAAATCACCTTCTTCAATGAATAAAAAAAAAAAACCTAACCAAACCTTACCCATAAAAATAAAAAAAATAAAAAAATCACCTTCTTCAATAAATAACAGAAAAAAACTAACCAAACTTTACCCTTAAAATAATTATAAAAAAAAGATCACCTTCAATGAATAAAAATAAAACCCATCCAAACTTGCTCTTAAAAAAAAATCTAAAAAAGATCACTTTCAATAAATAACAAAAAAAAACCTATCCAAATCTTACCCATAAAAAAAATCATAAAAAAATATCACCTTCAATAATTAACTAATGGGGATAGATGGGTCAATTTAGGTCATGAGGTGTCTTGTCACTCCTCTCTTGAAAACATTTACGTCGTAGGAAGGTGGAAAAATCGAAACAGGAAGAGATAAAATTAAAGACTTTGAAAATATCTCTTTGAAGTTAACTCCCGCGACCTACAGGTATCCCCTTAAAACATAATAAAGGTGAAGCGTACCAATATGATCTCAAAACCTACACCGAACTATTTCCTGTTACTCCCCGCTTGTAAAACCCATTTAATCGTAGGAATTATCTCCCTTTGGATGACGTTTTTCCAATTGTATTTTGTATAAATTTAAGCTAAAACCGTAGATTTTCACTATCTCAATTTATACCACTAACAGGTATTGACTATACGCCGCCACGTCAATACGAAT
>JACEEZ010012554.1:7500-12500 GCA_016584305.1 Chionoecetes opilio | reverse complement strand
CTCTTCGCACGCCCGGTTACTTATTTAATATTTCCTGTGTCGCCTATTTACTCGTTTTCCTTCACTCCCCCTCCGTTTCTCTTCCATTTTTAGTTCTTCCCTCTTTCTCTTCTCTGTTTTTATGTTGCTTTCTTCTTTCTTCTTCTCTTTGTCTCCCTCTTCCACTCTTTATCTCATTTTCTGTCTTATTTTCTTCTTCTTTCAGATTTTCTCTAATTATTTTGCTTCGTTTTCTTTTGTTTCTCTTTCTGTTGAACATTAATTTTTTTCCTATTTTTTTTCTTCCTTTTGTCTGCTCTCTCTCTCTCTCTCTCTCTCTCTTCTCTCTCTCTCTCTCTCTCTCTCTATCTGTTCTCTCTCTGTCTGTATCTCTCTCTGTCTGTATCTCTCTCATCTGTCTCTCTCTCTCTCTCTTCTCTCTCTCTCTCTCTCTCTCTCTCTCTCTCTCTCTCTCTCTCTCTCTCTCTCTCTCTCTCTCTCTCTCTCTCTCTCTCTCTCTCTCTCTCTCTCTCTCTCTCTCTCTCTCTGTCTCTCTCTCTCTCTCTCTCTCTGTCTCTCTCTCTCTCTCTCTCTCTCTCTCTCTCCTCTTTATTCCTCTCTTCTCTCTCTCTCTCTCTGTTCTCTTTCTATCTCTCTCTCCTCTACTCTTCCTACTTATTATAATCCCTTTCTTCTTTCTCTAACTTTAATGGCCTGTGATATTGCTCTTTCTAATCTCTACCACCACCATCACAATCATCAGCCTAACGTTTCAGTACCACCCCATCACCACCACCGCTCTGTGTACAATTAACTCTATATTTCTGTACAAAACACCCCAATTTCCCAGGACATCTAGATTACTAATTGAGAACTTACCATCTCTCTCTCCCCTCTCTCTCTCTCTCTCTCTCTCTCTCTCTCTCTCTCTCTCTCTCTCTCTCTCTCTCTCTCTCTCTCTCTCTCTCTCTCTCTATCTATCTATCTGTATCTCTCTCTGTCTGTATCTCTCTCTGTCTGTATCTCTCTTACTCTCTCTCTCTCTCTCTCTCTCTCTCTCTCTCTCTCTCTCTCTCTCTCTCTCTCTCTCTCTCTCTCTCTCTCTCTCCTCTCTCTCTCTATCTATCTGTATCTCTCTCTGTCTGTATCTCTCGCTGTCTGTATCTCTTACTCTCTCTCTCTCTCTCTCTCTCTCCCCTCTCTCTCTCTCTCTCTCTCTCTCTCTCTCTCTCTCTCTCTCTCTCTCTCTCTCTCTCTCTCTGATATTTCACATAAGGTAAAGGAAAGAAAGAATGAAAGAAAGAAACGATGGAAGAAAGAAGAAAGAAGAAGTAAAAAGATAGACAAAATGATAAAAAGAAAAAAACGCAAAAAAGATGAAGTGAAAAAAATGAAATCAGAAAAGAAGAAAAATAATTATGATCGGAAGGAAGAGGAGTGAGAAGAAAAATTAAATATATGAAGAAAAAAATAAATGAGTTACCACAAATCAATAAACGAATTAAGTTAAGTTTATGATAGTTTATAACGTGATTGATAGAAATAATTTAGTACTATCATAAAGGTGAGAAAATAACGCGACTTGAAGGACGAAAAGGGAACACTGAACAAAAATGTGGAAAGAAAAATTTAGGATGAAAAGAACAAAGACGAAACAGTAACAATGAAAAAAAATGGAAATGAAAGAAAAAAGGAGAGAAAGAATAACACGAATATAATAGACAATAAAAATAGTGATAAAAAGAAAGACAAGGTAGAGAGAGACAAAGAAAAACAATTAAAAATACAAACACAGGAAGCGAAACAACAAAGACAGAAAGAGAACAGAGAAAAAGTAAAAAATTCAATAAAAAAAAAAAAAAGTAAGAGTGTCAGTCAGTTTTTACTCCTAACATATATAATAACTTCCATAACTATTACTAGTGAATTACAACTAATATCACACAAGTGTCACACTTATTATAACTTCCATACAGGATAGGTGCATGTACTTAATCATGTACATCATTAATCATGTACATCAAATGAACCAGTGTATTTTTAGAAACATTATAAACATATAATTATATATCTATGTAATGTATATACAGGGAGGTCCCGAAGATACGACAGTTAGGTTCCACCTGGCATACTCGTAAAGCGAAATCTCGTATAACGAAACACATAACTAATGGTAAAATATAGGTTTGGTTCCAGGACCCCATAAAAAATAAAAAAAATAAAAAAATAATAATACAAAATGTTTTTCAAGCTAAAATAAACTATAGCAAACACAACAAACACACAGCGTCTATATTGCCCACACTGTACTACCTATTCTGTAGAAAAAGCATTCTGAAAGAGCAAATAGCACACAAAATAACATAACTGCACATTAATTAAACATAAAACATGCATAACAAGCAAGAAAGACGTTGTAATGTAGGGGACACCGCGTGATGCAAGAGAAGGTAGTGTAGCGGTCCCAAGGTTGGGGCCGCACACCTGCTAATTACCCCTAAAGGTCAGGCCGCGCCATATGCTTAATTACCCTTCAGGTCACGCCTTGCTAGGGGTGACCTGACTGCAGTCCCAAGGTTGGGGCCGCACACCTGCTAATTACCCCTAGATGTCAGGCCGCGCCATATGCTTAATTACCCTTCAGGTCACGGCCTGCTAGGGGTGACCTCACTGGGGTCAACCAAATCCCCCTTTGTCCAGCCCAGGAGTGGTAGGGCGCACATTTTGAACTTGATAATTTTACTCACCCCAGTTTGAATGTTGTATCATTGGATTTTCGATCTCGTATATTGAAAATAGACCCTAATTTACACATCTCGTATCATCGGATTCTCGTATACCGAATGCTCGTATAACGAGACCTCCCTGTATAATTATACGTTTATCTTTCCTCCTCTGTTTCACCGTGAGACCCATGAACACCTTGCACTCTCAAAGTATGCCACAGGACAAATGCCTAGTTGTCAGCATAAAGTCAACAAGAAGTGATAAGAAGCCAGAATCACGAGAAGGAAGAGAAGCCCTCGGACATTGACACTACCAACACGCACCTCTCACTCGCTCGTCCGCCTCCCTGGCTGCACTTCGCTTGGTGTACTCTCTTCATGCTTTGCTACCCATTAATCATCATGTACATTTGCTTCATAAGGGGCCTCTGGCAATATCATCGCGACTTAATATAATGGGGGACATTCGGTGGCAAGTACCACTTTATCATAAGAAATTCTCTACAATACAACGTAAAAATGGTGGAATGCGGGGTATAAAACAGACGAAGACAAGAAGAATAGTGGATCGGTGGTCAAAAGTAACGAATAGAAAGATAATTAAAAAGTGCTCAAAATAAAAAGTAAAATGATAAAAGGAGGTAAGAGAGAGAGAAAAGAAAGAGAGAAAGAGAGAAGAAGAGACAAAAAGGAAGAAAACAGAATAGGAAAATAAGAGAAATTCAAAAGTGCTCAAAATAAAAAGTAAAATGATAAAAGGAGGTAAGAAAGAGAGAATAAAGAGAGAAAGAGAGAAAAAGAGAGCAAGAGACACAAAGGGAGAAAGAATAGAAATAGGAAATAAAGAGAAATACCACTCAAAATAAAATATAAAAAATAAATAAATAAAAAAACTCAAAATGAAATTAAAATAAAGTGCTCATAATAAAAAAAAAGATAAAAAGGATATGAAAGAGACAAAAAAGGAGAAAACCATAGAAAATAGAAAAATAGAGAAATACAAAAGTGCTCAAAATAAAGTTAAAAAATGAAAATAAGGAAGAAAAGGAAAAAAAAATAGAAGGACGCAAAACGACTATTTCAATTTTCCTTTCTTTCTTTCTTTTCTTTCCTTCCTTCCTTCCTTTCTTTCTTTCCTTCCTTCCTTCCTTCCTTCCTTCCTTCCTTCCTTCCTTCCTCTTCCATCTCCTCTTCCTCTTCCCTTTCCCTTCTATACCTACTTCCTCTCCTTTCTTCCACTCCTTCCTCTCCTTCTCTCCTCTCCTTCTCTTCCTTCCTCTTCCTTCCTTCTCTCTCCTTCCTTCTCTCCTTCCTTCCTCCTTCCTCCTCCTCCTCTCTCTCCTCTTCCTCTCTTCCTCCTCCTTCTTCTCATTCACCACATTCCCCCTCCCTCCAACTTCTCACCCTTCCTTCTCTTCATCCTTCCATCCACCCTACAATCCACATCCTTGCTCATACACTGAGCGTCTCCTCTTGCTGCGTCGAACCATACTACGCTCTCTGCATTCCACCAACAATCCTCGAACTATTTCTTCTCGCGGCTCTTTATATATTCTGCTCTAATCCCTCTCAGACCTCCTTCTCTTCTCGTCTATCTCTCTCTCCTCTCTCACTCTATCTCTCTCCTCTCTCTTTCTTCCTCATAACAGTAAGCACACACACACAAAAACAACAAACCATCCCCACCCAAACACACAACTCACATTTAGTTTTCATCGGTGCAGCCAAGCCCCTAACAATCCAACAATCCAATTGGCTATAAACTTGAGCGTCTGGCCGGCTGGGCGAACGCGCAACCAATCAGCGCTCAGATAGAGACAGCCGACCAATCAACGTCCTCGAAGCTATTTGTTCCCGCGAGCTCTTTATATATTGGCTCTAAGATCACCTCTGCCAGACCTCCTTTAGCTGATTAGGGCAAGAGTCATACGTGTGCCAAAACTATGAAAAGTAATGATAATATTTCTGAAAGTTATTTCCAACAGTATAATAATAACAGTTAAATGGTGAGAAGTTTTAGTCATAAAAAAAAAAATATATGAAATCTATGTGTGCCAAAAACTGAAAACTTATTTATAACTACGATAAGTTATGATAGTTATAATTTACCAGTAAGACGCCTTAATCGGCGAGGGACGAGCGACCCCGTAGAAAACCGCCGCACGTGCGCACGTGCGTCGTCACCCTGAGTTTGACCTGCATGACATTGCTAGATGTGTGGTCTCAAGCCACACACCAAATTTCAACTTAGTCGGTACAGCCGTTTCTCAGCTATAGCAAGATGACGTTGTCTGA
>JACEEZ010012554.1:0-2500 GCA_016584305.1 Chionoecetes opilio | reverse complement strand
TCATAAGTGTGCTTAAAACCTTCCCCTGGTCAGGCCAGTTCCAAAACTGTGCCATATGAGGGGATTCCGCCATGGGGGGCGGAACCTATACCACACACCACACACACACACACACACACACACACCACACACACACACACACACACACACACACAACACAACACACCACACACACACACACACACACACACACACACACACACACACACACACACACACACACAGACACACACTTTCGCTTATATTATTATAGATAATATTCAGTGGGTTTTATATATTACTGATTAATTAACGTTTAGAAAAAATAATATTCAGTGTTTTTTGTTTACATTACTGATGAATTCACGTTTAAAAACTATAATATTCAACAAACGCTAAGAAACAGATGGCAGCGAAAAAATAAAACATCAGGAAAATAAAGTATTAATATATTACAATTAGTTGTTTTTACTTCGCTGCATTACACTGGACGTTCCGTTCCGGCAATGTATAATACGCTTTCACCTCCACCTGACACATTCCTTTTAACATGTTTAACCCCTTGAGGCCCAGAACGTAATTTCCATTGTAATCTGGGTACCATTAGACTATTTTAATGAATATAAACTATATTCTATAGATATGATCTGTTTAGTACCCTTGTCCGCTAGCTAACTTGGTATATTAAGCTACTTTTCGTAATGGCTAACAGACGATGATATATAGTAAAGGAAAGATCTGGGCGTGAAGGGGTTAAAGCTTCGAGTCTTAATCCCTTCACACCCAGATCTTTCCTTTGCTATATGAAATTGTCTGGTGTTAGCCATAAAATTACGAAAAAGTAACTAAATAAACCAAATTAGCTAATGGACAAGGATACGAAACAGGTCATATCAATAAAATATTGCTTATATTCACTAAAAACCGTCTAATGGTACCTAGATTACAATGGAAATAACGTTCTGGGTCTGAAAAGGTTATTAAAGGTTCAATCACCACCCAAAAAAAGTCAACTCACGTCATTCCCATTCATGTCAAGTCGCCTCGAGGATATCAATCATGTTTTTTTTTCCTTCCCCAGTTTTCACGTCATTCTCTAATTGATCTTGTCTCCTCCAAACTGCCTTCCAGCCCCTCACCCGCCTTCTTTCTCCCTAGTTTTTATTTTATCCCTTTTATTATTCTCCTCTTCCTACTACTCACTTTGTGTTAGTATAGTCTTCATCCTATTTTTCGTTTTTATTTAGTCTCTCTCTCTCTCTGCTCTCTCTCTCTTCTCTCCTCTCTCTCTCTCTCTCTCTCTCCATCTCTCTCTCTCTCTCTCTCTCGGTCCTCTCTCTCTTCTCTCTCCTCTCTCTCTCTCTCCTCTCCAGGATATCACTTCTTCTCATCTCAATTTTCCTACCTACTCCGATTCCTTTCTTTGCTTCACTAATCTTTCTACTACTCCTTCCTTCTTGCTCTCTCCTCTCTCTCTCTCTCTCTCTCTCTCTCTCTCTCCTCTCTCTCTCTCTCTCTCTCTCTCTCTCTCTCTCTCTCTCTCTCTCTCTCTCTCTCTCCTCTCTCTTCTCTCTCTCTCTCTCACACACCACACACACACACACACACACACACACACACACACACACACACACAAATTGAAAAAACCCACATAAAAAAATAATAACTCCTAGGAATTCTAAAAAAAGAAAAAAAAAGAAGGTAATTCGAAAAGTTAAGCCACTCAGTGCATATACGTGTGACTCTATTTTCTCTGTGTGTGAATATTCCTCCTCATAGGTGGATAAGGGAAGAGCAAGGGAGGGAGGGTGTTAAGGAAGGTGTTAAGGAGGGTGTTAAGGAGGGTGTCAGGAGGTTGTTAAGAGGGTGTTAAGGAGGGTGTTAAGAAGGGTGTTAAAGAGGTGTTGGAGGGTGTTAAGGAGGGTGTTAGGAGGTGTTAAGGAGGGTGTTAAGGGTTTTAGGAGGTGTTAGGAGGGTGTTTAAGGAGGGTGTTAGGAGGGTGTTAAGGAAGGTGTTAGGAGGGTTAAGGAGGTTGTTAAAGGGGGGTGTTAGGAGGTTGTTAAGGAGGGTGTTAAGGAGGGTGTTACGAGGTTGTTAAGGAGGGTGTTAAGAGGGTTTACGGGTTGTTAAGGAGGGTGTTAAGGAGGGTGTTTAGTAGGGTGTTAGGAGGTGTAAGGAGGGTGTTAAGGAGGGTGTTAAGGAGGGTGTTAAGGAGGGTGTTAGGAGGTTGTTAAGGAGGGTGTTAAGGAGGGTGTTAAGGAGGGTGTTAGGAGGGTGTTAGGAGGGTGTTAAGGAGGGTGTTAAGGAGGGTGTTAAGGAGGGTGTTAAGGAGGTTGTTAAGGAGGGTGTTAGGAGGGTGTTAAGGAGGGTGTTAATAAGGTGTTAAGGAGGGTGTTAGGAGGTGTTGGAGGTGTTAAGGAGGGTGTTAAGGAGGGTGTTAAGGAGGGTGTTAAGAGGGAGGGTGTTAAGGAGGGTGTAGGAGGGTGTTAATGAGGTAGGTTTGGTTTTGTTGTAGCGAGGG
>JACEEZ010012553.1:0-35000 GCA_016584305.1 Chionoecetes opilio | reverse complement strand
TTATATATATATAAAAATAAAATAAGCAAATTTTTGTTTTTATTTTTTTTTATGGAAAATTTTTAATATATATTACATTTTAATTTTAAAGGGGGGTTTAAATATATAAAGGGTTTTTTTTTTTTTTAACCAAATTAAATAAGAAAAAAAAAGTTTAAATTAAAATTATTTATATTAATAATTAATTTATTTAATTTTATTTCTTTAATTTTATGATTTTATTAAATAGGGGGGTTTATTAAATTATAAAATATACCCCCCCGTCCAAAACACCTATTGGCAATTTTTAAAAAACAAAGGGTTGCAGGAAGTAAACCCCCTTATGAGTGATGTAATTGAAGTAATTGGGTTGTGAATGGGTTGGGATTGGGAAAGTTAAATGTGGGTGAGGGGTTTGGGGTAAATGGGTGGGGTGAGGGAAAGGTGGGGGTGGGGTAATGGGTGAGTGAATGGGTGGGGGAGGGGTTAATGGTGAGGGTGAAATGGGTGGGGGGTGATGGGTAATGGGTGAGTGAATGGGTGGGGGTGATGGGTAATGGGTGAGTGAAGGGGTTTGGGGGTGATGGGTAATGGGTGAGTGAATGGGTGGGGGGTGATGGGTAATGGGTGAGTGAATGGGTGGGGGGTGATGGTAATGGGTGAGTGAATGGGTGGGGGGTGATGGGTATGGGTGAGTAAATGGGGGGGGGGGGAATTAATTTAATTTGGGGGGTTTAGGGAAAGTTGGGGAAGGGGGGTACTATTTTAAGTCCATGTTTTCCAAGGAAAAAGGGGGTTTGGAGGCCCCCCAATTTTGGGGCCAGGCCCCCACAAAACAGTGGTGGGTTTGACCCCAAATACCTAAAAGTAAAAAACCCCGGACTTTTATATAATATTAACATGATATATATATATAATATATATTATTATATTTATATATATATAAAATATAATATATATATAATATAATTATATATATATATAATATTAATATCTATTTTATATATATATATATATAAATATATATATATATATATATATATATATATACATTATATATTTATATATTTTATATATATAGTATTAAAATTTAAAATATATATTATAAAATATATATATATATATTTTATATATAAAATATATATACACACACACATATATATGTATATCAGAAGAGCAGTGAGCATGAAAATAATAGTAGAAGAGAGCAAGAGAAGCAACATTGCGGCGGTGATTTAAAGATTGAAGACAGTCAGTCAGAGGAGAGGAGTTGTGAGACAAAAAGCTTTTGACTCGACCCTGTTTAGGAGAGCTGTATGATTGGATCCTCCCCAAACATGAAATGACATACTCCATACATGGGCGGATAAGGCCCCTGTAGAGAGCAAGCAATTGGGAGGGAGAAAAAAAAGGACGCAGACGCCACAGGACACCTACCTTTTAGAAGCTGTTTTAGCAAGAGATGAGATTTGGGGTTTCAGTCTAGTTCAGATTTTTTGTAAAAGTAGTTCCTAGAATGTTTATTGTAGAAGAAGGGGACAGTTGAGTGTCATTGAAGAAGAGGGATAATTATCTGGTAGGTTTTTTTCGAGTAGATAGGTGAAGAAATTGGGTTTTTGAGGCATTGAACAAAAAAAGGTTTGCTTTGCCCCAATCATAATTAAAAGCAGGATCAGAAGTTAGGCGCTCGGTGGCATCTCTCCGTGAATCACATAGTTCCTGTTGAGTTGGACGTCTAATAAACGACCGTTGAAAAATGCAGGGTAAATCATCAGCGTAGGAGTGGATTGGGCTTTGAGTTAGACTAGAAGATCATTAATGAATAATAGAAAGAGAGTGGGTTTATAGGACAGAACCCTGGGGAACACCACTAATGATAGATTTAGGAGAAAAACAATGTCCGTCTACAGCAGCTGCAATAGACGTTTTGAAAGGAAACTTAAGATGAAGGTACAGAGAGAAGGATAGAAACCGAATGAGGGTAGTCTGGAAAATTAAAGATATGTGCCAGACTCTATCAAAAGCTTTTGATATGTCAAGGGCAACAGCAAAAGTTTCACCGAAACCCCTAAAGGAGGATGACCAAGATTCATTTAGGAAAGCTAGAAGATCACCAGTAGATCGCCCTTTACGGAAACCGTACTGACGATCAGATAGAAGATTGTGAGCAGATATATGCTTAAGAATATTCTTATTAAGTATAGATTCAAAAACTTTAGAAAGGCCGGAAGTCAAAGCTATAGGATGGTAGTTTGAAGGAAAAGAACGGTCACCCTTTTTAGGAACAGGTTGGATGTGAGCAAAGTTCCAGCAAGAAGGAAAGGTGGAAGTGGATAGACAAGGACGAAAGTTTGACCAGGCAAGGTACAAGCACAGAAGCACAGTTTTTGAGAAAAATAGAGGGACTCCGTCAGGACCGTAAGCCTTCCGAGGATTTAGGCCAGAAAGAGCAAAGAAAACATCATTACGAAGGATCTTAATGACAGGCCTAATATAGTCAGAGGGTGGAGGAGAATGAGGAACAAGCCTTCATCAACCAGAGTGGAATTTTTAGAAAAGGTTTGAGCGAAGAGTTCAGCTTTAGAAGTAGATGAGACAGCTGTGGAGCCATCTGGGTGAAGCATAGTGCAGACTCAAAACTCATGGCAAATCAAACCTTTATGTGGTTAAACGTCACCAAATTATGGAATATGGAATTAATCAAGCGTTGGAACGTCGCGGGTG
The DNA here is from genome assembly GCA_016584305.1 of Chionoecetes opilio. Taxonomy (NCBI): domain Eukaryota; kingdom Metazoa; phylum Arthropoda; class Malacostraca; order Decapoda; family Majidae; genus Chionoecetes; species Chionoecetes opilio. The sequence goes on along the minus strand of JACEEZ010012553.1, from coordinate 32,297 downwards.
ATCCAGAAAGACCCATAGGCATGCGACAGTACTGGAAATGTCCAGAGGGTGTAGAAAAAGCAGTGCATTTACGGCTTTCTGCGTCAAGTTCGACTTGCCAGAAGCCGGAGCACAAATCTAAGGTGGAGAAAACAGTGTTATGATCACCTAAATTCTGGCAAAATATCCTCGAGGACTGGCATGGGATACCGAGAAGGAACAGTCAGTTTGTTGAGAGCTGGAAAATCGACTACAGGACGCCATTCGCCTGAGCTCTTTGGAACCAGGAACATTGTGCTATTGAAAGGACTGATCGAGTTTTCAATGATTCCTTCATTCAGCATTTCTGAGACAATGCGATCGACAATGGCATTCTTACTGTGGGCCAGCGATAAGCTGGTATGTAGACAGGTTGGGCATCCTTAATCAGTTTGATGTTATGAGTGACGACGTTGGTTTTACCTAGTGCCTCACTGGGGAGAGACACAATACTGCGGAAGTCGGTCAAGAGCTGAATAAGCTCATCCTGTGAATCTGGATGGTCTGTGGTTTTCACATGAGCTTGAAGGTCAGACAAATTTGGAGACTCTTGAACTGAAATGGAGTTAACTGAACTAGTGGTCTCTTGTGAACATTCAATGACACGAACGTCAGCTGGGTAGACGTAAAATGAACAAAGACGTGTACCACAAGTGAGAGTGACTGGAACTTTGGTGACGTTAACCACATAAAGGGTTTTGATTTGCCATGAGTTTTGAGCCTGCACAGTGCTGAGGGAACAGCTAGAGCAGAATGACTGAATGACTCCGGGAGAGAAATGCATCGACGTCGTTCGAAACGCTATTTACCCGAACGTCTACAAATGTGCATGGGAGTGGTTAGAAGCTCAACGTTGGACGAGACGACAGCTTGACAGTGCTTAGCTGTGTCCTCTAAAACCTTTTGAAGTGAGGCTTCTGGAAGTGGAGTGGTGTTATTAGACGTAGAAACGTCTGTGGATATAAACGCGACGGAAGTCTTACGTTTACGTTTTGAGCGAGAAGGGCGACCAGTGGAACGACGACGTGGTCTGGATGGTGAATGTTGGTTAGGCATGGCAAGTGGAGAACTAGGAATGGAAAACACTTGTATCAGAGATTTGTCAGTAGGAGTGCATGTGGAATCAAGAGCTTGTGGAGACTCAGGAGAGTCGCATGTAAGGGAGGAGACAATGTTAGTTTGAACAGAGTCGGAAAAAGCTCTAGATTATTTCAGGACCTCTGGAATGAAACGTTCACGCCAATAGATTCCATGCAAGCGTGGATAGAGATCAATTTCATTGTTGTTTAGAGCAGGCCGGCCAATGAGAGCGTCAGCTAGAATGGTTAAACCGTCTGCTATATAGTAAGTCAGGCTGCCAGGTGGCAATTCAGGACATAGGTATGTGTCAAACATAACTTTACCTAGAGTAGTGAGAGCTGTGCCATCTATACCACAAAGTTGTAGGTCAGAAGGTTCTAAAGTGATTCATTTACGATTACGCACAGATCTGATGTTATCAAAGCACTCTTTAGTCATGATATTTACTGAAGCACCTGTATCAATAAACAAGGTGAAATTGTGCTGGTTGACTTCAGCTTGCAAAATCATTGGTTCCTCCCGAAGTGTATTATAAATGGTGTACAAAGGGGTAAAGGGTTCATCTTGTGAGCGGGCTCAGGTGCTTGGGGAGAATTTTCGGGGGAAATTATTTTAATAAGGGGTGAATAAAGTAACTTAAAATTTATCACTATAAACGAGTAATTTTCCTCATCCTCACCCCAAATCACGGGGTTAGTGAGAGGGTTTTAAAATTTTTAAACCAGGGGTATTGAACACTATCAAAGGAAGCGAGGAGGGACTTAGTCGGGTTTTTAATTTATGCGAGGACTCCCATGGGAAATAGGGGGGGCAAGAATCGTTATCTTGGGAAAATTCACGTTCCGATTCTTGAGGTTGGGGGAATCGGTGGAACGATTCCGAATCTTTTTCCGGAATCGTTTCCAAATCTTTTTCCTCGCGCTCCCCCTCTGCCTCTACCTTCCCTCGCGCGCCGCTGGGAGGACCTCAGTCTAGCACGACGATTCTGGAATCGTTTCCTCTCCTGCGCTGCCAGAGAGTGCTTCATTCCTTTCCGTGTAGTTTTACGATTATCCTCCCTTCTGCCCCCTTAGTTTTATGGAGCATATTTTATTACATTTTTACTATTACTATTTAATTTTATTATTACTCTTTTTCTTATTTTTATTATTAGTAGTATAGTAGTAGTAGTAGTACGTTATTCTTATCCTGCATTGGTTTATTTGTTAAAATTTGTAAAATATAAAGTCCAAGGAGTATATATATATATATATATATATATATATTATAAGTATGAATTCCAAATACAATTATCAAAGTTTAAATGATCATTTAGATTACATTGATTTATATCATAATTTAGTCATATATATTAACATATACAGTATCAATAACAAAGGTGAAATTATCTGTTGATTCAGCTTGCAAAATCATTGGTTCCATCCGAAGTGTATTATAAATGTTAGTCAAATGGAGTGTAAGTTCATCTGTATGAGCTGGCTCATGTTGCTTGAGAGTATGTTACGGGGAATATTACGTTAATAATAGGGTGTAATGAAAGTAAACTATATATATTATATACTATCAACGAGTAATTTCTCACTCCTCAGTCCTAAATCACTGGCTTAGTGCAGGGTTATAATTTTCAACCAGTGTGTATTTGAACACTTTATCGAAGCGAACGAGGAGTGGAGCTTCACGTCAGGTTTAATCATTCCAGTTAGCAGCGGACTCCCCTAGTGGGTAAGCCCACTGGGAGGTGACCTTATCCTCCCTTGTAAAGGTATGTTATAAATTATTTGTTGGCTAAAGATGTAGGTATGATTCATGGGTTATTTATGTTTACATAAGGACTAATGGAATGTGTTGTCCAAGGGTCCCAAGGCAGGAGTGGATATGGAGGTGATGGCGGCGCCAGCCCTGTTGGCTGGTCACGATAGCAGTGAATAGAGGTGGAAGTGAGGGCGGCGGCAGCCCTGTTGTGGGATAGTGGCGGTGCCCTACCCGTGGCGCGGTGTGAGACAGCCACACACTCACGGCTCCCCCAACATGACTCTCGTGTTCTTATCGCCCATAGAGATAAGTGTGGCGGATAAAGGAGAGATAGTGTGGCGGAGAGTGTAGGATTAAATCTGTTTCCCATTAGAATAGGATGACGTATGTTTATTAAGTAGTTTGTTTCACATTCGAATAGGATGAAATATGTTTATTAAGTAAGATGTTAGGTTAAGAAGTGTGGCGGAGAGTGTAGAATTAAGTAGTTTGTTTCTCTGGTCGAATAGATGAAATAGTTTATAAGTAAGATGTTAGGTTAAGAAGTGTGGCGGAGAGTGTAGAATTAAGTAGTTTGTTTCTCTGGTCGAATAGGATGAAATATTTTATTATAAGATGTTATTAAAGTGTGGCGGAGAGTTAGAATTAAGTAGTTTGTTTCACATGAATAGGATGAATATTTTATTACTAAGTAAGATGTTTAGGTTTAAGATTAGTGCTGNGGGGGCCCTCGTGTGAACATTCATGACACGAACGTCAGCGGTAAACGTAAAATGACAAAGACGTGTACCACAAGTGTGAGTGACTGGAACTTTGTTGACGTTAACCACATAAAGGTTTGATTTGCCATGAGTTTTGAGCCTGCACAGTGCTGAGGGGAACAGCTAGAGCAGAATGACTGAATGACTCCGGGAGAGAAATGGCATCGACGTCGTTCGAAACGCTTATTTACCCGAACGTCTACAAATTGTGCATGGGAGTGGTAGAAGCTCAACGTTGGACGAGACGACAGCTTGACAGTTGCTTAGCTGTGTCCTCTAAAACCTTTTGAAGTGAGGCTTCTGGAAGTGGAGTGGTGTTATTAGACGTAGAAACGTCTGTGGATATAAACGCGACGGAAGTCTTACGTTTACGTTTTGAGCGAGAAGGGCGACCAGTGGAACGACGACGTGGTCTGGATGGTGAATGTTGGTTAGGCATGGCAAGTGGAGAACTAGGAATGGAAAACACTTGTATCAGAGATTTGTCAGTAGGAGTGCATGTGGAATCAAGAGCTTGTGGAGACTCAGGAGAGTCGCATGTAAGGGAGGAGACAATGTTAGTTTTGAACAGAGTCGGAAAAAGCTCTAGATTATTTCAGGACCTCTGGAATGAAACGTTCACGCCAATAGATTCCATGCAAGCGTGGATAGAGATCAATTTCATTGTTGTTTAGGAGCAGGCCGGCCAATGAGAGCGTCAGCTAGAATGGTTTAAACCGTCTGCTATATAGTAAGTCAGGCTGCCAGGTGGCAATTCAGGACATAGGTATGTGTCAAACATAAACTTTAACCTAGAGCTAGTGAGAGTGCTGTGCCATCTATACCACAAAGTTGTAGGTCAGAAGGTTCTAAAGTGATTCATTTACGATTACGCACAGATCTGATGTTATCAAAGCACTCTTTAGTCATGATATTTACTGAAGCACCTGTATCAATAAACAAGGTGAAATTGTGCTGGTTGACTTCAGCTTGCAAAATCATTGGTTCCTCCCGAAGTGTATTATAAATGGTGTACAAAGGGAGTGAAGGTTCATCTGTGTGAGCTGGCTCATGGTGCTTGGAGGAGTATGTTACGCGGGAAATTACGTTAATAAGGGGTGAGATGAAGTAACTTATAATTATCAACTATCAACGAGTAATTTTCCTCCACTCCTCAGTCCTAAATCACTGGTTAGTGAGAGAGGGTATAATTTTCAAACCAGTGGTAGTTGAACACGTATCGAAGCGAAGCGAGGAGGGAGCTTCACGTCAGGTTTAGCATTTAGTAGCAGACGGACTCCCGTGGGTAATAGGGGTGGCAAGAATCGTTATCTTGGAAATTCACGATTCCGAATTCTTGAGGTTGGTGGAATCGGTGGAATCGATTCCGGAATCGTTTTCCGGAATCGATTCCGGAATCGTTTTCCTCTCGCGCTCCGCCTCTGCCTCTACCTTGCCTCGCGCGCCGCATGGGAGGACCTCAGTCTCTAGCACGCAGACGATTCTGGAATCGTTTCCTCTCCTGCGCTGCCAGAGAGATGCTTCGATTCCATTCCGTGTAGCTCTTACGATTCATCCTGCCTTCTGCGCCCCGTTAGATTTATGGAGCATATTTTATTATCATTATTACTATTACTATTAATATTATTATTATTACTCTTCTTCTTATTATTATTAGTAGTAGTATAGTGTATAGTAGTACGTTATTCTTTAATCCTGCATTGGTTTATTTGTTAAAAGTTTATATATAAAGCCCCAAAAGGTTTAAATTTATATATATAATAATATATAAAATTTTAATAATATAATTAATATACATATATATTATTTTTAAAATTATATTTTATATATATATATATATAAAATATATATATATATATAAACTATATATATAATATACATATATATAATTATTAATATATATATAATATATATTATAATATATATATTATATTATATAAAATATATATATATATATATATATATATATAATTATATACATATAATTGTATATATATGTTATATATAATATACTATATATATATATATAAATAAAATATATAAAATTATATAATATATATAATATATTATATAAAAAAAATATATATATTTTTAATATATAAAAACTCTCTACGCTGCCCTTTTCATATATAATCAATGTAAAATATCTGGGGAATCTTTTCCGGGAAAAATCGATTCCGTTGAGGGGAATCGTTTCCCACTGCTATTGGTAATCGTCGGAATCGATTCCGGAATCGTTTCGCCGGGCCCACCCCTAGTGGGTAAGCCCCGGGGGGATGCCTTTCCCCCCTTGAAAGGTATTTTATAAATTTTTTTTGGGGAAAAAAGATGTAGGTATAAAAAAAGGGGTTATTTATGTTTACATAAGGACAAAGGGAATTTGTTGTCCAAGGGTCCCAAGGAGGAGGGGATTGGAGGGATGGCGGCCCCACCCCGGGTTGGCGGTCCAAATAGCATAAAATAGAGGTGAAGTAGGGCGGCGGCAGCCCTGTTGGGGTATGGGCGGTGCCCTCCCCGTGCCGGTTGAGACAGCACACCTCACGGCTCCCCCAACATGACTCTCTGTTCTTACGCCCATAGAGATAAGTGTGGCGGAAAAAGGGAAGATAGTGTGGCGGAGAGTGTAGGATTAAATCTTTTTCCCCATTAAAATAGGATGATATGTTTATTAAAAGTAGTTTGTTTCACATTCGAATGATGAAAATATGTTTTTTAAGTAAGTGTTGGGTTAAAAGTTGGCGGAGAGTGTAGAATTAATAGTTTTTTTTTCTTGGTCGAATGGGATAAATTTTTTTATTAAGTAAATGTTAGGTTAAAAGTGGGGCGGAGAGTGAGTTTAAATAGTTTGTTTCTCGGGTCAATAGGTGAATATGTTTTTTAAAAAAGTTTTGGGGGTTTTAAAAGTGTGGCGGAGAGTGTAGAATTAAGTATTTGTTTCACATTCAATAGGTAAAATATGTTTTTTCGTAAAGTTAGGTTAAGAAGGGTGCGTATCGTTGGGGTAAAATTTATTAGAATTAAGGCATTGTCAATGTACACCAGGGGGGAATGGACAGTAAGGAAAAATATATTAAAATTAGAAATATATTAAGCGTTTCTTCAGATCCAAACCAGTACTTACTATGTCTTACTCTTTTATTTTTATTCTTTTGTTTTTTTTTTTTCCCACTTAATGTGGGTGGTGGTGTGCGGTCTGGGTTTGGGTTATCCAAAAGGGGTTTGGTTTTTCGGATGCCATGTAGCGCCCCAAAGGGGTACATGATTTTTTTTCATTTCATCCCCCGCGCGGAGAGGAAAAACAGCTTGCTCCCGGTCCTGCCTCACCCCGCCGACCCCGGGCCGGAGTTTTTTCCGTGGGGATTAATTCGCCGGGATACCCCTTGGGATTTAACCATCATCTTCACTTTTTATACATTTTTTCCCTTTTTTCACGTCTTTCTTAAGTATTCTTTTGGCGTCATTTCCCCCAGTATGTGAATAATATAAGAAACCCTCATGAGAGACAAATCTTTTTGTAAATCACGGAAGCGTACTTTGCTTGTTACTAAATACGGGGGAAGCGAGCCCCACAGCTGAACAGGGGGCCTCTCTCAACTCCCCTTTTGTTCTTCGTCAGGGGGCACCCTTTTCCCCCTCCACAATATCGGTGTAATGCTCTCACCATGTGGACATGTTTGTTCTCCGCCCGAAGCAGCCTGCGTTTCCTCAGCCAAGAGCAGCCGGCAATATCTCACCATGTACGCCCTCATTTTGTTCTCATTTTTTAACATTATTTCTCACCTTCACTTTTTTTTTTAAACGTAATCTTTGCGTCCGTTACACAAAAAGGGAAAATTAAAAAAAGCCACTCGAAGATAAATTACGTACGAATCCTATAGTTGAAAATAAAGGTAGCGACTTTGCTTTTAAAATTTGGCCTTCTTGTCTACCTACTAGTACTTTACTATAGGGGCGGGGCATGACAGGTTCTGGCTTTCCGGTTTTTTCCCCTTACGAATGAAGTTTTAATTTTCAGTGTTGCATTTTTTTTAATATTTGCTTCCCTTATCTGAGGAAATTTGTTTTGAAGTCTTTTTATGGGTATAGCTGGTATTTCATGTAGCCTATATATGGGCATAATTAACTTGGGTTTATCTAGAAGGGAAATTCATTCTCACCAAAGCACCATGGTGAGCCTATTGGTGGAGTAAAAAAAATCTGCTCTAGCTGACTCTTGCACTTAATTTTTAGTCTACTACGTGCCGTCCTATAGCCCTATATGAAAATGGAACTTTTGAGTAAGAAGGTTTTAGCGAAATGTAATTACACACCCAAGGATGCAAAACTGCTGGATGCTAATTTTGCATTTGTTGAGAAAATTTGCTTATTGCCCTAAAGCATTTTGATTATCTTCCTTATTAAACCGCCTATAGATTTCCTATGGGTGTCTAGACCAAATTTTTAATTTCCCAATGATGAAACTGAAAGATGCTACTGTGTATATTTTAATTTTTCAAAAATTTGCCCAATTAGCAATTGATTTTTTTTTCCCACACAATTAGAATATATTCCCCTTTTTGACATAGTTTATGTTCAAAAATAAAAGAAAAAACATTTTGGAAATTTTAAATTTTAAATCACATTTTTTGTTCTTTAAATAAAAATTAGCACGTGACAATGGAGTTGTCGGGGAAAGGGCCCCTGACTGAGTCAAATTGGAAACATCGTCGGGTCAACTACAAGTATTTTATTTGTTGGAGTAGTTTAAATGTTTTGGGAGTAGTGTTAGTGTATTGGAGTAGTTTAGGGGATTGGAGTATTTTTAGTGATTGGAGTAGTGTTAGTTGTTGGAGTAGGGGGTTATGTAGGGGATAGTTTATGTGGGGAGTATGTTAGTGTGTTGGAGTAGTTTTTAGTGTTTTGGAGTAGTGTTAGGTTTTGGAGAGGTTAGTGTGTGGATATTTAGGGGTTTTGGGAGTAGTGTTAGTGTTTTGGGAGATTTGTGTTTTGGGGTAGGTTAGTGTATTGGAGTAGTGTTGTGTTTTTGGAGTGTGTTAGGGGGTTTGGGTAGTGTTAGTGTTTTGGAGTAGGTTAGTGTTTTGGAGTAGTGTTAGTGTTTTTGGAGTATTTTATGTTTTGGGGTTAGGTATCAAATAAAGAACGGGAAAACTGTCGCCGAAAATAGGCAATGAAATAAAATGAAATGAAAATATGGTGTTTTTATGTTTTTCTAATCTTCATTTTTCGCTTTATAATTCAGATTACTGTATAAAAAATGCTGTTATGTATATGCGGGTTGTTTTCCCTTCTACCTCATAAGTTTATGTACACTTTATATAGCTAACCTGCCCCCTTTAGAATAACTGAAGGCATATTTTTGCAGCAACAGGACATTCTGAAAAAAAAACTCCCCATTCTTTTTATTTTTATTTTTTCAAACATTATTGTTTTTAAAATTTAAATAAAATTCATTTACCTAAACTAAATCAATTGCTAACCTAGCTTTTCTAAAATAAAGAAATCTGGGTTGTTTGTAGCTGTCTATTTAAATTTCAATCGTATTTTCACATATCATTGCTGCCACATATTACAAACTGGAGCTGAAAATACCTCCCCCGCCACCCTTTGCCCCGGGCCCCTGTATATTTATCCTAACAGTAAAAAATTAACCAATAAAAACCATTCTTACCTAATAACCCAACTACCCAAAGGTGGTTAAAAAAGGGGGGATTTTTGGTTAAGGTATAAAAAATTTCGTATAATGAAAAGTATAAAATAATTTAAATCACAGCAAAAAGAAATGGTATAATGCATTTTTTAACCAATACTCCCTAGACCAATACTTTCTAAAAAATGGCGGGGGTCCACCATCCAGCCCAAACTAACCTAGCTTAACCTGGGGGGATTACATAAACCCTTAGCTCCTGAGGCCGGGGTTTCGCCACCACCCAATCCCCTTTTATTTTTTTTTTTTATTCTCCGGGAGTAAATGTGCAGTTTAAACCAATATCTCCTGGGGAAAAGTGGGCTAGCTGCAAGCTTCCTCACTAGGGGGGTTTCACCCCCCCAGACCCTTGGTTTTTTTTTTTATGGGGTTTAAAAAACTCCTTAGCGATGAAACGAAAAATTTTGGTACTTTTAAAGGTAAAATTCTAGTGTTTGCCCATACTCCCCACTTCCCCCAAACAAATTTGGGACCCGGGGAATGCGGGGTTTTCAGGTGGGGGAAAAATTATGCGTCGGAAACGCGTAATTTTTTTTTGAGTTTTAGGGAGGGGGTAAAAAATTTCCCCGATTAGAGAATTTTCCCTTTAAAATTGAGAAATTTTCCTAACCAAAATTTAACCCAACCTAGCGGGGGTCTTGACCCACCGGTAAGCTAACCTAACCAAATCTAAAACCAAAAAACCAACTAAATCAAACCCAAATAAACCCAACCAAAACTAAACCCATCCAACCAAATTAACCTAACCTAACCAAAACGTGTGACCTTGACGATCCACACATAATGTGACCGAAGTGTCGAGAAACCCCCCCCAAACCCCCCGCTAAGGAGGTTAGGGTTTGATTTTTTTAGGTTTGGTTGATTTGGTTAGTTAGGGGAGGTTAGATTTTGGGGAGGTTAGGTTAGATTTTGGGTTTGGTTAGGTAGATTTGGTTAGGGTTTTGGTTTGATTTTGGGTTTGGTTGGTTTTTGCTTTGGGTTTAGCTTAGGTTAGATTTAGGTAGGTTGCTTAGGATTAGGATCATTTTACATCATTTAGAACTTAAAACTTAGGTCTAGGCACCCTAGGAACTCTATAGGGGGTTTTTTAAAAAGGAAAATAAAAGAAAAATGTAACAGGGCAATAAAGCAAATTGCTCAAAAGCAATTAGCATCCAGCATTTCTGCATCCTTAGGGTGTTACTTACATTTCAAGCATAAAACATTGCGGTACTAACATTTCCCTTTTCACTATAGGGGATATAGGGCGGCTAACCCTAGTAGACTAAAATTTAAATGACGATCACTAGGCAGATTTTTTTTACTTCCCCCACAGCTGGGTCCCATGGGGCTTTTTTGTGAGAATGAATTTCCATTTAGATAAATAATTAATTATAGCCTATATATGGTATAGAAAAACCAGCTATACCGATGACGACTTCAAAACGAAGATTTCCTAAATAAGAGGAAAAACAAAAATATAAACAAAAGCAATCACTGAAAAAATTTTTTTAAAATTCTTCAGAAAGGGAAAAAAAAGGAAAGCCAGAAACCGCATGCCCTGCCACCATAGCTACTGTACTAGTAGGGAGACAAGGAAAGGGCCCAAATTTTAACGCAAAGCTACCTACCTTTATTTACAACTATGGATTTGTACGTAATTTTATCTCTCGAGTGCGCTTATATTAATTCACATTCTGTGTAACGAACCAAAAGTTACGTAAAAAGACAGTGAAGGAGAAATAATGTATAAATAATGAGACAAAATGAGGGCGCTCATGGTGAATTGCCGGCTGCCTCTTGACTGAGGAATGGCAGCTGGGTGCTTCCTGGGAGACAAATCAGTCCTACATGGTGAGTGCATTACACCGATATTGTGAGGGACGCTGCCACCTACGAAGAACAAAAAGGCAGTTGAGAGAGGCCGCGCCTCAGCTGGTCTCGCTTCCCCCTGACTGAGGGGGTGTCAGGCGGCCTCCTAAAGGGAAATAACATGCTGCCGTTACATGTTTTAGATACCCCGCTGCCCGGGGACAGAGGGATGCAAAAGGGAAAGGCCCCCTGACAGAACGCCACGCCCTGTATACTGAATCGTAAAAAAGCAAACTACCTTTTTCCCTTTATTTACAAGAAGATTTGTCTCTCATCGAGTGTGCTTATTATATTCACATTAGGGGGAAACGACGCAAAAAATATTTAAGAAAGACAGTGAAAATAGAAAAAATGTATAAAATGAAGATGATGGGTTAATCCCCCAGAGTATTATCCAAACGGCGAATAAACCGCCACGGAAATCTCCGGACGTGGGGGCGGCTGGGTAGGCAGGACCGGGGCAGCGTTTGCCTCTCCGCGCGACGGGATGAAAGAAAAGTAAACATCGTACCTCTGGCGCCCCTACATGGCACCAAAAAACAACCCCTGGATAAACCCAAAACCTCCCAGACCGCACCGTGGCGCAGATAACCAGGACTGAGAGACCTTTAATGTGGGCACCACAAGTCCCAATGGCTGATTGTCATTGAGGGTTATTTTTTCCCGTGAATAGCGAGAGATTGTGATCCTTCACCAGTCAGAGGGGTTATGTTGCTGTGAATAGCGAGGGATTTGTTCCGCACGACAGTCAAGGGGTTTTTGACCACAAGGACCATGGTAATCAAAAAAGTGGAAATTTGCTGGTTTTGGAAAATGAGTTGTCGTGTATAGCAAAGTTTTAAGTGTGCCTTTTGTGTTTTGCAATAAAAGCGTAAGAAAGAAGGTGGGGAAAACCGGGAATATGTGAAAGTGAAGAAGGAACGTTGTCTCTGACGAGTGTTTGTGGGGGAAAGAGGTTTCGTTTGGAAAAGTTTTTAAATTGGGAAAGGGGGACGATAAGGTTTCGCGGTTGGTGGGGTTTGTGTTGTTTTTAGATACGCCAACATCGAAGAATGTGCATTTGCTGAAAACACTAGAACGAAAGTCCTCAAAATTTGAAGCAAATTTTTGTTAAGGGGTTTTTGGACAAAGTTAAAGTGTTTTCAGACCCTGTTTTGCGTGGAAGGGGGTATGAGAAACATGTAAATGTAGTACCAAAAAGGGTTTCTTACAGCGACAGACTCATTTTCCCACGCCATCAACCGTTCGAAAAACCCAGCTGTCTTATCAAGTCTTATTTGAGTTAGAGGATTTTTTTCAAAACTGTATGACTGGAAATTGGGTGTTCTTTTCCTTTTTTAAGTTCGGGAAGTCTAAAAAATGGAGCAAAAATACCGGGTTTCTGATGCCATTTAAATTTTGTAAATGGGTCTTGTTGTCTAGGTCTTTAAATTTTAAAAAAATCACTCTGCAGGGATTTGTTCTGCCAGGGTCCGATAAGTCCAGCGGGACTTTAGTTTAAGGGGGATTTAAGAACATCGTCGTGATGTGTCGCGTGCGATCTCATCATCTACATCCTTAAGCAGAATATGTATTGGTATTTGCGCCGGTAAAATTTAGGGGAGGAAGGAATTCATGCACCAAGTGACGAAGTTTTTGTGGTGGGGTTTTGTAGGCATGATGACAGGAGAACGTGTGAAAGAAGAAGAAAGGAATGAAAATATCAGAGAGTTCACAAAAGGTATTGCATGTAATAATAATAATAATAATAATATAATATAAGTAGTACGTAGAAATGGAAAGCAATGCAAGATAACGTGAATAAAAAGGAAATCATACAGTGTAAGTTGAGCAGTGTCAGTGTATCACTGATGGAACAAAAAAGAATAAAAAAAAAAATGAACGAAAGAAGTAAACAACACTCTTACAAAATACCCTGACACTGCGTATTGTCCGTAAGTCCAAAAGGTGGCGTGTCAGGTGGAGCAGACACAAAGAACGGACACCGTAAGCCGGACACAGTAACACAGCGAGTATGGAAAACTAGACAGGCCCAAGGGAACGGCCTGTAATACGAGGTAATATCAGTACACAGTCACAATGAAATAAAAGAATAAGGGGAAAACACGCGTTTGTTATTGTTTGGAACCCAAGACCAAGATGGCGGCCTGTTGTTGGAGAGACAAAATGGCGGACACATAACCAAGACCAAGACCCCAAAGATGGTGGCTTGGAGAGGGAGGGTTTATGGAAGGGGGTGGCTGTACCCCATTGCCTGTATGGGTCAGAAGTGACTCAGTACAGGGAAGGAGACATCATGCACTTGGAAAAGACTCAGAACATAGTAGGCAGATGGGGACTAGGGGCCAGATGCTGAGAGTGAGCTAGGGCGCCCTATCCACTAGGGCGCCTGTGGTAAGGCGAAACGCCCTCCCACCGCAATGCTCAGTCGAGACTGCTGCCTTAGTGGCACCGCTAAAGGCGCTGAAAACTAAGGCATGGTCAGACCCTGACTTAGTGAGCTGCTGTGGGCCTTTGACAGACATTCATCTTCTGTTTATAAAGCAAATACAGCCTTGTTTCAGTTCCTACAACGTAACAATTGGTGTTTACGTATTAATAGTGTTGCAAGGTGTGTATGAATTGATCGTGCAAGACTAATGCGGCATTATAGGGTGTTATATGCTGGTGATAAGAAATGTTGTGTTGTGTGTTGGTTAGGGGCGGGCGGCGGGCGGCGGGCGGCAGGTGCTCCGCCCGCACTAAAATGTTGTGCTATTACACGGTATTATCATACTACCAGATGATATTTAGGACAGCTGAACATAGTATCATCTTCACGAGACATTAGTGCATATCATGAATGCATAAAACTTGCAGTAAACTATACCTATAATAAGATAATGAGAGCAAAATGAAATCGTGTATAAACTTTTTTTTCACCTTTTTTTATTCATCTTCTCCTTATTCCTGGAATGTTGCTTGCATTAAATTTTCACTCACTGTCCCGGAATCGGCACACCTTAACGATTATCATGGTGTATGGCACGTCCTAATGCAAAAATATATAAGTGGTCAAAACCTGCGTTGAACGTCAAACTTGTGATGAAACAGCTTTTGGCGGGGGAGAGCGGTGTGTCCTTGCCATAAGTGCTTGGTTAGGGAGGGAGGGACAACATTCCTTGCTTCAGCAGAGACGTGTTCAAGCCTTGTGATTGGTCGAAGCTGCCTAAGCAGTGCTCAGATAGGCAACGTGATTGGCTAGTAGGATTCTCGGACCACGCCCACGCCATAGGCTTTGGAGGTGTAAGGCAGTGCAAAAGCGCCTGAACTTTCGACTGTACATGGGCTTTAGTCGGTGCCTTAGCCGGACCGTTACAAAAGCGCCTGAAGACGGGTAAGGCGCTCTTTTCGCCTTACCTCTATGGCACTTCTCAGCATCTCCCCCTAGGAGCTTGTAGGAGCACTGCCGTAGAGGCCATAAGGGGAGACATGGGATGGAGCACCTTCAGGGAAAGAATAATTAAAGGAAAACTGGTGTTCCACAAGAAAATTGAAAGACTTAGTGATGATAGATGGGCAAAGAAAATATCCCAGGAAAAAAGATCAAGTTCTACCTGGAAGAAGGAACTAGAGAGATGGAAAAGGAGAGAAACTGTGGGAGAGGAATGGAACAGGATGGAGATAATAGATATCAAAAAGAAAATTGAGAATAATGGGCTAGTTAAATGGCAGGAAGGAATGGCCAGGAAATCAACGTTGCAGTGGTACAGGTGGAAACAGAAACCAGAGGGGGTGACCTGGCATGTAGGAGACTGGGGGAGTAAGTTACTCTATAAAGCAAGAACAGGCACTTTGGAAGTCAACGGAATTCCGGAATAGGGAACTGGAGAACCAGAATTGTAGCTGCAGGGTAGGCGAGAAAGAAACCGTAGAACATGTCATTGTGGAATGCAACAAGTATAGGAGTCAGAGGGAAAAGCTTATAGCGTCAATAATAATAGTCCTAGGCAGAGAGGAGTGGGACAGGAGACTAGAGCAGAAAGACGGGGCCCTGTGTACGGTGTTAGGGCTGTATAGGGACAGAAAGGAAACTGAAAGTATTGTAAGCCTCATCAAAGTGTTCCTAACGCAGTGTTGGGAGATCAGAACACAAAATAGACAATGAATTAGGATGATAATCAAGGGATTGAAAACTGATCAAAATGTCTTTCCCAGGTGAAATAAACAGGGGAAGAGTTAACAAGTTTTGTTAACGAAGGAGACGAAGTGGAAGAGGACCTATGAAGCGATACTAAGCGACTAAGGTCACAAGAAGAAGAAGAAGAAGAAGTTACAATGGCGGACACACAACCAAGACCAAGACCCCAAAGAAGGCGGCCTGGCGAGGGAGGGCTACAATGGCGGACACAAAAACTGCCTGGGAAGCGTCCCAATATGTTGGACACAACAAGATGGCAAAACACAAAAAATGGAAACCAGAAAAATAAAAGTAGCACGTAAAAAAAAAATGAACCAGGACTGGAGATATGAGAGACACAAACAAACAAAAGCAGGTGTATGGAGACACAAGCTTATAGGTAACAGAGAGCACAGGAATAAAACAATGTTATGTAGTACTTAACAAATGATTGGAGACGTCGTGGAGAGGTGGAACAGGTGGTGGATGCAGACGACAGGGACGGCCGGAAATGGCCGCGTAGAGAAGGTGGATCCGTGGATGTAGACCCCGGGGAAGCAGGTGGAGGGACGGCGAGGGTGGCCCGGTGTTGAGATGGCGCCACGAGGAAGTAGGTGCGGCGGCGATGGCGTGGAGAGAGAGACGGGCGGCCATGGGCGGCCACGTGGAAGGAGGTGGAATCGATTTAGAACTCAGCTTCGGAGGAGATGTAGGCGCCGCGGAGGTGGAGGGGCGGCAGCCAGGCTTGATGCGTAGGCGTGGAGGCGTGGAAGCGGCGTTGGCGTGTAGAGGCGGCGAATGTGTGGAGGCGGCGGTGGCGGGCGGGAGGCCCGTGTTATCGTTTGAGGTAGGCCACCACGTGGGACTTTGGAGGGGAAGAATGAAAAATTAGGATTTACGCGATTACCAGGACCAGTGCTGCCAACCAATATGTAGGAGATGGATCTCCTTTAGGTTAAGCAGGACGTAAAACACTTCGGTCTACTTTGGTAGTTTATTTAACACAAAGCACTGGTAAGGCAAATGGTAACACGTGATTGTAATGAATAGGAGTGGCCGTGACCTTCCGCCACGATGATAAGTAGTCCTCTAAAGCGGGGATGTCGTCCAGGTCGCGACCCAGGTGTGCGAGTCTGACGCATGAGCAGGAAAACATTATTGGAACAACCACCTCGCGGTTACCAGCTGTACGAGACTTAAGACTAATAATCACAGACACAATAATATACTACATACTACAATAATAAACTACATTTATATATATATATATATATATATATATATAATATATATATATATATATATATATAATATTATATATATATATATATATATATATAGATATATATATTATATATATATATATATATTATATATATATATATATTATATATATATACTATATATACTATATATATATATATATTATATATATATATAGTATATATTAATACTATTATAATATATAATATATATGTATATATATATATACGTATAATATATAATATAAATACGTATAATATATATACGTATATATATATATATATATATATGTATATATATATATAACGTATATATTATATATATATATATATATATATATATATTATATATATATATACTAATATATATTATAATATATATATATATATATATTATCTATATATAATACTATATATATATATATAGAGAGAGAGAGAGAGAGAGATATATATATTATAATATATATATATATATATTATTATATATATATTTTATATATATATATATATATAAAATATATAAATATTGATATATATATATTTATATATATATAAAATATATATTTTATATATATATATATATATATATTGATATATATATTTTCTAAACCTCATCTTCTTTTCCTCATCGAACTCAGTTGTCTGTGAGCACTGACAGCAGTCCTTTTTCTGTCTCCTCTTGCTGTCCTCTATTCTCATTTTAAATCCAAGCTGGCTGTTGCGTATATGTGCGCAATGACATCACTTGCTCTCGTGCCCACGGCCTTGAATCTTCCGAATTTTCTACCATCTGGCTTCGACTTCAATGTCCTTTTTTACTAAATTTATTTGTGCTGTATATCTCTCACCTAACTCCTCTGACTATGTAAAATTCTTCGCTATTTAACATCACAAGTGGAGCACATCTCATCTCATTTTCCTTTAGCTGAAATTTCCATTCTTGGGGACTTCAATGTTCACCACCAGCTTTGGCTATCATCTTCTTTCCCCTGACCAACCTGGTGAACAAATCTACAGCTTTTCTATCCTCCAAGACCTAGACAGCTGGTGCAGCACCCTACCCGTATTCCTGACCGCCTTGGGACACGCCAACATTCCTTGATCTTTTCCTAACTACTAACCCTTCTGTTTTACTCTGTGAAACTTTTTTCCTCTTCTTTGGGTTCCTCCGATCACAATCTTATTTATGTAACCTGTCCTATCGCTTCCGGTACCGTCTCGGGACCCACCTAAGGGGGGGAGGTGCTTCTGGCACTTCAACTCACTACGTGGGAAGACCAAAGGCAGTACTACCTCTGATTTTCC
This sequence comes from Chionoecetes opilio, assembly GCA_016584305.1. Taxonomy (NCBI): domain Eukaryota; kingdom Metazoa; phylum Arthropoda; class Malacostraca; order Decapoda; family Majidae; genus Chionoecetes; species Chionoecetes opilio. The sequence goes on along the minus strand of JACEEZ010012553.1, from coordinate 14,405 downwards.
ATGGAATTATTACTGCTTCCATGTCAAAGACCCATCGCTTTGTGCAGAGCGCATAGCTGGGGTCATAGTCTCTGGCATGGAGGCGTACATTCCCACCACTTTCTCTAATCCTAAAGCCCGTCAACCTTGGGTTTAACTCTGCTTGTTCCTCATGCTGTCCGAGATAGAGAGGTGGCTCACAACGGAAAACCGTAAGCATCCATCTCCTGATACCCATGCCCTTTATTTTTTCTGCCGTAATCATCCCAAATCTTTACTTCAACTTACCAAAAACTCTTTCCCATTCATAGAAATGTCAAAATCTTTCTGAATCAAATTCCTCTCGTGACTTCTGGCATCTAGCTAATAACATCTCTAACAATTTTTTTTTCATCATATTTCCCTCCTATGCTTCACCCAGATGGCTCCACAGTTTGTCTCATCTACTTCTAAAGCTAAAATTCTTCGTTAAAACCTTTGTTCAAAATTCCACTCTGGTTGATGAAGGCTTGTTCCTTCCTTCTCCTCCACCCTCTGACTATATTATGCCTGCCATTAAGATCCTTCGGAATGATGTTTTTCTTTGCCCTTTCTTGCCAAAGATCCTCGGAAGGCTTACGGTCCTGACGGATCCCTCCTATTGGTTCTCAAAAACTGTGCTTCTGGGGCTTGCACCCTGCCTGGTCAAACTTTCCGTCTTTGTCTATCTACTTCCACCTTTCCTTCTTGCTGGAAGTTTGCTCACATCCAACCTGTTCCTAAAAAAGGTGACCGTTCTAACTCCATCAAACAAACCGTTCTATAAGCTTTGCCCTTCCTGCTTTTCTAAAGTTTTTGAATCTATACTTAATAAGAAGATCTTAAGCATTTATCTGCTCAAAAATCTTCTATCTGATCTTCAGTACGGTTTCCGTAAAGGGCGATCTACTGGGCGATCTTCTAGCTTTCCTAACTGGAATCTTGGTCATCCTCCTTTAGGGGTTTCGGTGAAACTTTTGCTGTTGCCCTTGACATACCAAAAGCTTTTGATAGAGTTTGGGGGCACAAATCTTTTTTTTCCAAACTACCCCTCACTCGGTTTTTCTATCCTTCCCCTCGGTACCTTCCATTTTAAGTTTCCCTTTCAAACCGTGTTTATTGCAGCAAACTGTAGACGGACATTGTTCTTCTCCAAATCTATCAATATGGTTTTTTCTCCAGGGTTCTGCCCCTATCACCCACTCTCTTTCTATTATTTATTAATGATCTTCCAAAGTGCTAACTCAAGCCCTATCCACTCCTATGCTGATGATTCTACCTGCATTTTTCAACATCGTTTATTAGACGTAAAAAACTCAACAGGAACTAAGTGATTCACGGAGAGATGGCCACCGGGGCGCCTAACTTCTGATCTTTCTAATTATTTCTGATTGGGGCAAAGCAAACCTTTGTTTTGTTCAATGCCCTCAAAATCCCTATTTTTTCCACCTATCTACTCGACGAAACCTACCAGATAACTATCCCCTCTTCTTCAATGACACTCACTGCCTCCTTCTTCTACAATGAACATTCAAAGGGCTATCCTTTACTATCAATCTAAACTGGAAATCTCACATCTCATCTCTTGCTACAACAGCTTCTAAGAATTTTTGGGTGTCCTGTGGCGCCTGCCGTCCCCTTTTTTCTCCCACCCAATTGCTTGCTCTCTACAGGGGCCTTATCCGCCCATGTATGGAGTATGTCTCACATGTTTGGGGAGGATCCACTCATACAGCTCTCCTAAACGGGGTTTTGAGTTCCAAAAGCTTTTCGTCTCATCACTCCTCCCCTCTGACTGACTGTCTTCAATCTTTAAATCACCGCCGCAATGTTGCTTCTCTTGCTCCTCTTCTACCGTTATTTTCATGCTCCTGATCTTCTGAAACTTGCTAACTGCGTGCCTCCCCCCCTTCCCGCGGCCTCGCTGCACAGACTTTCTACTCATTCTCATCCCTATTCTGTCCTCTTCCTATGCAAGAGTTAATTTTCAGTATCTTTACGCTTTCATCCCTTTCACTGGTAAGCTTCTGGAACTCTCTTCCTGTTTCCAATTTTTTCCACTTTCCTATCACTTACATTTTTTTCAAAAGAAGAGTAACAGAACACCTCCCGAACTAAATTGGCTCCCCCCTCTTTTTAATTTTTTCTCTTACTGTCTTTCTTTTATAGGACTAAGCAACTAAGCGGGGCTTTGTGTTGCCCATTTTTTTTTGTGCCCTTGGCCAGTTCCTTGTGATGTAAAAAAATAAATATATAAAAATAATATATATATTTTATATATATATATATATATTTTAATAAATTTTATTAATAAAATATAAAATATATTATTTTAATATATATATATATAATTTTATTATATATATTATATATATATATATATATATATATATATATATATTTAGGGGTTTTAAAAGGTACGCTGTAGGTCCAATGAAAAGTTAAATATAGATTTATTTCGAATATGGCAAGGTTTTTTTTCTTATGTAAAATTTGAATTTGAAGGGTGGTTTGTCCGCTTCAACTTTTTGTTTTTTGAGCATTTCCTGCTATGCAAAAATGGACTTTTAAATTTATATGCAAAACAAAAGCTTAAAGTCCGATTTTGCATAGTAAGAATTGTTCAAATGCAAAATGTATTTAGATCAAATCGTCCCTTTGAATCCATTTTACATAAGGAAATTCGCATGCCAAAGTTTTAGAACATTTTTGTTGTTATACGCGTACCCTAACCAGGGTACCAAAATAAGTTGGATTGGTTACGATGGGAAGAAGGACAAGACCATGGCGATGGTGCCCAACAGCTATGGGAAACTGCACCCAAGGTTGATCAGGGGGACATGTGTCAGTGACAGAGGAGCCATCTGGAAAAGGGATCTTTGGCAAATTGTACCAGAGGCCCGGTGCCACCTGAGAAGCCTGCTTTTCACGGTGGCTCAGATTCTTATGATCTGCTGGTGACATACGACTCCCCCGACTCACTGATCGTACTGCAAGGTGACTCAAATAGGGCCAACACGGGGTGGAAGGGTGGTACTCACGCCCATTTGGAAAAAGATGCTGGGACGCAAGCTCTTCTAGAGTATATATAGGCGTGTTGCAAAACAAAAGAGTTGCCCCTGCGCCACCTTATCTCCAGCATCGACGGCCTACCTCATCTACACTGGCTTCACGGGTCCAGTGTGCAGTCTGCTGTCCAGCGTGGAATGAGAATGCAGTACAACGCAGAGTTCAGAGGAGTGCCAGGCGGTGAAGATCTCACGGAGATACCGGAGTATATCCTGGTTCAACATGTCCACTGACCAGCAGAATCTCCTACCAGCTGGTCCCCGGCTGTGAAGCGGGGCGTTCTTTCCCCTACGAGCTGCCAGGAGATCAAGTGTGGCAAGGTGTCCCACTCCAGATGGCTCACCACAGCCCAGTCGCTCGTTACATGTGGACCAGAAAGCAAGGACTGACTGGCAAAGAACTGAACACCCTGGAAATCCTAGTTAATACTGCCTGCAGGTGTACTTCCAACTCTACTACGACATCAAGGTTCACCCACAGAAATAGAGGACGGGCCCCAAGCCACATCCTCACCCCAACTCCAGGGGATGAGTCGCAGCCAAGAAGGTCCCAACAGCTGTGACCTTCTACGTGCGGACAGGACATGGTTCGCACACCCATAATGTGTCCTCCCCCTCGCTGAATGGCGAGTCAGAGTGAGGACGACCGCAGGTTCGCCGTGACCCAATTTTGAAGCTGAGGGCTGGCGAGGAATATGGGACACCAGTGTAAGACCTCGCATCACGCCTAAAACTGAACTTGTCAGCCACCAGCTTGCAGACACTATCAGCTGGCCCTGGCCAGGTGCACGAGCCGGCCATTCACCTGTTCACTGTCCGGGATCAGATCCAGGAGATCCTTGGGCCAAGCCGTACGAGGTTTTTTGGAGTTCTCTATCCACACTCAGAGCACCGAAAGAGTCCCTGAGCCAGGTGACAGAGGCTGCGGCAGCAGTGTGGGGCAGCAGGCCAGAGACGGGTTTCATCCGGGCTCGGGCACACCACCGGAGACCAAGCCCTGCTTCAGGTCTAAGAAGGACATGATGGACACGTTCTAGGCCAACGTAGAAAGGGTTGACACTGTGATGTTAGTGCCTGATGAACCAACTGGGTCAGAAAGAGCTTACCACGCTAGTCCATTTGAAACTCATATTGGTGTATGATGCAATAAACAGGAAACCCAAACCGACACGGGGGTACTCCATTTTAAACATTATTCGATAGGGTGCATTAAAGTGGGATTTTGCATAGTAAGAATTGCTCCAATGCAAAAATGGAATAAGTTAAAATCGTTTTTAATTCCATTTTACATAGGAAATTGGCATGCCCAAGTTGAGAAAAGAATTTTTGTTTGTACGGCGTACCCTAATATATTATATATGTATATTTTATAAAATATATATTATTTATATATAATTATATATAATATATTTTATATATATTTAAAATATATATATATATAAATATATAGTATAATATAATATATTATTATAATATAAAATATATATATATATATATATATATATATATTACTATTATATTAAAAATATATATAATTATATATAATAATTATATAAAATTATATATGTATATATAATATATATATATAAAATATAATATATATATATATATATATATATAATAAATTTTATAAAATATATATATATCATATATATATATATATATATATAGTTATATATTATATTATATATCATATATATATTATATATATAAAATACTATATATATATATATATATATTATATATATATATCTATATATTAATATAATATATAATATATATATATTATTTTCCCTATATATAATTATATATATATATATTATATATATATATATATAAATATAATATTAAAACAATATAATATTATATATTTTATATAATATATTATTATATATTTATTTATATCATAAATTAATTTATATATATATATATAATATATATTATATATATATAGATATATATTATATATTAACTTTTTTTTGATAAAAACAGACAGACTAGACATATATATAATTTTATTAATCATTTTATATATATATATATATATATATATATTATATATTTTATATATATCAATATATTTTATAATATATATATATATATATGATTTAGTATTTATTATATATTTACTATATATAATTATTTTTATAAAATAATATCATATAATAGATAAATATATAATATATATATATATATATCTATTTTTTATTACCTATATATATATATTTTATATTATATATATATATATATATTATATTATTTATCAATATCTTATATTCAATTTTATATATATTATGATTCTATATATCTCATTCATCTATCTTATTCTATATAATTTATATATTTATATATATATATATTATATTATTTCATATTTTATTTTATATATTATAATATATAATATTATGTATTATATCTTATTATTATAAATATATTATTATTTATCTAATTTATTATTATATATATAATATTATATCTATATATATATAATATATATATATTATTTATATTAATTTTTATATATATAATATATATATATTATAACAATATTCTAAATAATCTTATAATTAATTAATTATTAATATATTTTATTTTAATTATAATTAAATATATAAAATATTTAAATATATAAAATATATATTCTAATATTTATTATATAAAATATATAAAATATATAATTTTAATTATTTTTAAAATTTATATTAATAAAAAAATTTTTTTTTTTTTTTTAAATTTAAATATATATTATAATTTTTTTTTTTTATATATATATATAATATATATAAAAAATTTAAAAAAAAAAAATTTGTTTGGGTTACCAAGGGGGGCCTATTACCCCTAGAAAAAAAGGAATACAAATTTTTTTTTTAAAAGTTAAAAATAAAATTAGAATTTAAAATGCCATAAATTAAAAAAAATAAAAAAATTTAAAAAATAAAAAAATAAAAAAAAACTACCATCCCAATAACATCGCAGGGAAATTTGGGTTCCAAGGTCTAAAAAAGGGCCGGGGGTTGGGGGGGCCCCTGTGCGCAGAGGAGGGTTTTTGGGGGTTTGGGTGGGGGAAAATACCCCCGGGGTTTGAGTCGTGGGACTTGTGTGTAAAATATTAAAATTTGATTTGAATTGGGTGGCCAGGGTTTGGAATGATCCCGAAAGGGTGAAATGGTGGTTTGGCACGGGTTTTCCAGTCCTGTGGACAGTCCCCGATGCTCCGCGATCCTATGGTGAGGGGGGTTTGGTCCCCAATATAAGCAGCGTACAGCTATGCATTAAATTGGTACACCCCGGGAAAGCAGGGACAGGGATTCTCTCCCCTTTAGTTTAAAAAAATGTGCTAACGTATAAAGGGGGGTTTAAAACTACTTAACGGACTTGTGATAACATTTCCAAGCAGGGGTTTTAGCTTTGTTTTGGGGGAAAAGTTTTTACCATGAAGGGAATTTAAAATACACAACGGGGTTTAAGCGGTAGAATTTGGGGAGGGGGGGAGTGTAGTTTTTTTTTAACTGTTTACCAATGTACTTTAATGAACTGCAGGGGATAACCTTTAGTTTTAAAAGTGTGTCCAATACCTAATTCTAAGTGGAAATTTGGGGTTAAGAGCAAAATTGTACGCCCTATAACCAGCGTGAGGATCAAATTTTTTTTTTAAATTGGCGGGAATGTTTTAATTTAATTTTTTTGTTAGTCCGTGAATGGGGTTTTCTGAAATGGTAGTGCTGAAAGTTTCCCGATTTGTAATGTCATACTAAAAATGGAATTTATTTTATGTTCAGTCTCAAAAAATGAATTGAAATTGGGGGGTTTGGAATTCGGTATCTTTAAACAAGGGTACATGGTTTGTAAAATTGGTTGTATTTGGGGAGCCCAAAAGCCCCCTCACCCAGGGTCGCGGAGCTCGGGAGTCTCACAACTGGGAAACCCCGGGCCAAACCCCCCATTTTCAGCCATTCGGGTATTCCGAAGCCTCGGCCCAACCCCCCCAAAAAAAATCAGACTTAAATATTCACACAAACTCCCACGACTCCACCCGGGGATATGTGAGGCTCCTTTTACCCCCACCACAAACCGTCCCTCTGCGCACAGGGGCCCCCCAACCCCCCCCTGCTTTTAGCCATGGGGAATCCCCCTCCACTGCGATGTTGATTTGGATGTTAGTATTTTTATTTTTTTACTGTTTTATAATTTTTATTCTTATTTTTTAATTTAGGGTTGGCATTTTAAAGTGAAAAATTTTTAAAAATTGTATATTTTCATTTTTTACAAAAAAAAAAAAAAATTATCCCATTTTTGGGTGATGGGCTTTGTATACCGAAACGTTCGAATAAACAAACAAAATGTTTACCCCCCGCTGTTTTTTTTTTTCAGTATTAATCTCGATTCCTCAGGGAAAAAAGTATTGCCTCTATTTTATATATATATATATATATATATATAATAAATAAATATATATTTTATATATAAAAATTATAATATATATATTATATATATATATATAAATAATATATATATATATTATATATATACATAAATAAATATATATATTATATATATAATACATAAAATATATAAAATATTAATAATATATCTATATATTAAAATCTTATATTTTATTATATATATATAATATATATAATACTAATATATATATATATATATTGATATATATATTATAATATATAATATATATAATATATATATTTGAATATATATATATTGATATATATATATTAAAAATAATAATATATATATATATATATAATATATATAAAATTGATATATATATATATATATATATATATATTATCTATATATATTGATATATATATATATATATAAATATATATATATATATATAAATATATATATATATAAATATATTTATATATTAATATATATATATTATTGATTATATATATAGATATATATATAATATATATATTATATATATATACCCTAATATATAATATATATGTCTATCTGTCTGTCTTATCAACTAAAATATATTTTATATATATATATAATATATATATATATATATATATATAAGATTATTATATATAATATATATATATATATATTAAAATATTGATATATATAAAATATATATATATATATATATTTATAATATATTATATATTAAATTATATATATTATATATTTTAATATATATTATATATATTAATATAAAATATATATAATAATATATATAAAATATATAAATATTAATATATATATATAATATATATATATATTATATTTTAAAATTTAAATATAATATATAATATATATATATATAATATATATATATATATATATTTTATAATTTATAGAAAATTTAAAAAATATTATAATTATATATATATATAAAAATATAAAATATATATAAAATTGAAAATTTTATCTATATATATATATTTTAAATATATATAAAAAATTTTAAAATTAATATATATAAATATTTTATATTATATTAAAATATATATAATATTTTTTATAATTAATTATTATATTAAAATTTATAATATTTAAATATATTATATATTATAATATATAATATATATATATATATATAATATATATATATATAAAATTTTATATAAACAATTATTATTAGGTCGCGACAAAAAAAATTCTTTTCTCAACTTTGGATCCCAATTTCCTAGAAAAATGGAATTATAAACGTTTTTAATTTATTCCATTTTTGCATTGGAGCAATTCTACTATGAAAAATCCCACTTTTATATTGCACCCTTTCGAATAATGTTTAAAATGATCGCAGTTCCGTGGTCCGTTTTTTGATATACAAAATATGAGCTTAAAATGACTAGCGGGGAAAGCTCTTTGATCAGTTGGTTATCAGGCATCATCACAGTGCACCCCTCTCTTTGGGCCCTAAAGTGTCCTCAGTCCTTCTTAGATGAAGCAGGGCTTGGTCCCCCGGTGGTGTGCCCGACCCGGATAAACCCCGTCTCTGCCTGCTGCCCCACACTGCTGCCGCGCCTCTGTCACCTGTTTTTCAGACTCTTCGTGCTCGAGTGTGGATAGAGAACCCCGGGAAACCTCGTAGGGTTTGACCAGGATCCCCTGGATCTGATCCCGGACAGTGAACAGGGAAGCCGGTCGTGCACCTGGCCGGCGGGCCAGTGATTAGTGCTGAAAGTGGTGGCGACAAGTTCAGCTTAGGCGTGATGGAGGTTTTACACTGGTGCCCCAATTCCTCGACCCCTCGCTTCAAAATCGGGGTCAGGGCGAACCTGGGTGTCCTCACTCTGACCCCCATCAGCGAGAGGGGACATTTTTTGGGGTGTCGAACCATCCCTGTCCGCATAGAAGGTCACAGCTTTTGGCCTTCTTGGCTGCGCCTCATCACTCGAGCTGCGTGAGGAGGTTTGGGGCCGTCCCTAGTCTGGGGTAAACCCTTTGATGTCGTAGAAAGAGTTTGAAGTACACCCGGCAGTATTTAAACTAGGATTTCCAGGGTGTTCAGTTCTTTCCATCAGCCCCTTGCTTTCTGGTCCCATGTACACGAGCGACGGGGCTGGGTGAGCCATCTGGAGGGGACCCTTGCCACACTTATTCCCCGAAGCTCTACGGGGAAGCCCCGCTTCCCCAGCCGGGCCGCTGGTAGGAGATCTGCTGGTCAGGGACATGTTGACCGGGATATACTCCGGTATCCCCGTGAGATCTTCACCGCCGGCACCCCTCTGAATCTGCGTTGTACGCATCTCATTCACGCTGGACAGCGACTGCAACGGGCCCCGTAAAAGCCGGGTTTTCGTGAGGTAGGCCCGTCGATGCGGGGAAAAAGGTGGCGCAGGGGCAACCGTTTTGGGGAAACCCTATATATACTCTAAAGACTTGCGTCCCACATCTTCCCAAAATGGGCGTGAGTACCCCCTTCCCCCCGTTTTGGGCCCTAGTTGAGTCACCTTGAAGTCATCAGTGAGTCGGTGGGGGCGTATGTCACCACAGATCATAAGAATTAGCCACCGTGAAAGCAGGCTTCTCAGGTGGCCCCGGGCTCGGGTACAAAGTCCAAATCCCTTCCAATGGCCCCCTTGTCAGACACATGCTCCTCCGAAAACCTTTGGGGTGCGTTTCCCATAGCTGGGGGAAACACGCCATGGTCTTGTCCTTTTTTCCCATCGTAACCCAATCCAACTATTTTGGTCCCGGGTTTAGGGTACGCCTTAAAAAACAAAAAAATGTTCTCAACTTTGGCATGCAATTTCTATGTAAAAGGCATTCTAAGACGATTTGATTAAAAAATTTTTTTGCTTTGACAATTTTTACTATGCAAAATCGGATTTTAGCTATGTTTTGCATAAAAATTAAAAAAGTCCTTTTTGCTAGCGGAAATGCCAAACCAAAATTTGAAGCGGACAAACCCCCCTTCAATTCAAATTTTCATAAAAAAACACCTTTTCCATATTTGAAATAAACTATATTTAACTTTTTATTGGACCTACAGGTCCCCAAATTATAAATATTAATATATATATATATATATATATATATATATTTTATATATTTTATATATATTTTTATATATATATTTAATATAATATATTTTTATATATATATATAATATATTTAAAATTTTTTAAATTTTTTTATAATTTATTTTTTACATCACAAGGAAAGGCCAAAGGGGACACAAAAAAGGGGAAAAACAAAAACCGCTTAGTTCTTCCTAAAAGAAGACAGTAAGAGAATAAAAAATTAAAGAGGGGGGAGCCAATTTAGTTTGGAGGTGTCTTGTTACTCTTCTTTTGAAAAAGGGAATGATAAAGGAAAATGGAAAAAAAGGAAAAAGGAAGAAGTTCCAGAGCTTTCCCGTGAAAGGGGGGAAAACGTAAAGTACTGTTAAATCTTTTCATTTGGGATGGGCGAAAGGGATGAGAAGAGTAGAAAGTTTGTGCAGCGAGGCCCCGGGGAGGGGGGGAGGCAGCATTAGCAAGTTCAGAAGTCGTGAGCATGAAAATAAAGGGAGAAGAGCAAAAGAAGCAAAATTGCGGCGGTTTTAAAAATTGAAAACATCAGTCAAGGGGAAAGGGGTTGATGAGACGAAAAAACTTTTTGACTCAAACCCCGTTTTTGGAGAGCTGTAGAGGGATCCTCCCCAAACATGTGAGACAACTCCCTACATGGCGGATAAAGGCCCTGTAGGAGCAAACAATTGGGGGGGAAAAAAGAGGGCGCAGACGCCACAGGACCCAACTTCTTAGAAGCTGTTTTTAGCAAGAGTGAATGGAGATTTCCAGTTCAGATTAAAAGTAAAGGATACCCTAGAAAGTTCTTGTGAAAAAGAAGGGGCATTGAGTGTCATTTAAGAAGAGGGAAAAGTTATTGGTAGGTTTTGTCGAGTAATAGGTGGAAAAATAGGGATTTTGAGGCTTGAACAAAAAAAAGGTTTTCTTTGCCCAATCAAAATTATAGAAAAATCAGAAGTTTGGCCTCGGTGGCATCTCTCCCCGAATCCTTAGTTCCTGTTGAGTTGTACGTCTAAAACATGTTGAAAAAAGCAGGGTGAATCATCCATGGGGGTGGTAGGGCTTTGAGTTTGACTTTTAAGACATTTTTAAAAAATAGAAAAAGAGTGGGTGATGGACAGAACCTGGAGAACACCACTATTGATAGTTTGGGAAACAATTCCCTCTACAGTGCTGCAATAACCGGTTTGAAAGGAAATTAAAATGAAGGTACCGAGAGAAAAATAGAAACCCATGAGGGTGTTTGGAAAATTAAAAATTTGTGCCAAACTCTATCAAAGCTTTTGGTATGTCAAGGGGAACAGCAAAAGTTTCACCCCAAACCCCAAAAAGGGGGATGACCAAGATCCAGTTAGGAAAGCTAGAAATCGCCGTAGATCGCCCTTTACGGAAACCCTCTGAAACAGATAGAAGATTTTAGCGATAAAATGCTTAAGAATCTTCTTATTGTATAGATTCAAAAAATTTAGAAAGCAGAAGTCAAAAATATAGAACGGTAGTTTTTATGGAGTAGAACGGGCACCCCTTCTTAGGAAAGGTTGGGTGTGAGCAAACTTCCCGCAAGGGAAAAAATGGGAAATAGATAACAAACGGAAAAGTTTGACCAGGCGGGTGCAAACACAAACCAAATTTTTTTAGAACAAAAGGAGGGACTCCGAGGACCGTAAAACCTTCGAGGGTTTGGCCAGAAAGGGCAAAAAAAAATCATTTCCGAAGGATCCCTTTAAAGACAGGCAAATATATCAAGGGTGGGGGAGAAAGGGAAAAAACAAGCCCCTTTCCCAACCCGAGTGGAAAATTTTTAAACAAAGGTTTTTAACGAAGATTTAGCTTTAGAAGTAGATGAACAGCGTGGAGCCATCTGGGTGAAACATAGGAGGGAAATTAGAAAAAAATTGTTTGGTTTTTATTGCAATGCAGGTTTTACGAAGGAATTTTATTAGAAAGATTTTTTAAATTTTTTTATGAATGAAAGAGTTTTTTGGTAAGTTGAAGTAAGATTTGGGAGATTACGGGCAGAAAAATTTAAAGGGATGGTATCAGGAGATGGATGCTTACGGTACCCTTGTGACCACCTCTCATCTCGGACAGCATGAAACAAACAGAGTTAAACCAAAGGTTGACGGGCTTTAGGATTAGAGAAAGTGTTGGAATGTACGCCTCCGCCGAGACTTGACCTCAGTATGCCTCTGCAAAAGCGATGGGTTTTGAATGGAACAGAATAATTCCTGGGAAAACAGAGTAGTACTGCCTTTGGTCTTCCCACGTACTGAGTTGAAATGCCAAGCACCCCCGCTTAGGTGGGTCCCGAGACGGTACCCGGGGAAGGGCAGGTTACAAAAAAAATTTTGATCGGGGGAACCCAAAAAAAGAGAAAAGTTTCACAGAGTAACAGAAGGGTTAGTGTTAGGAAAAGATCAAAATGTTTGGGTGTCTCCAAGGGGGTCAGGAAGGGTAGGGGTCACCACGCTCTAGGTCTTGGGGGGATAAAAAGCTTAATTTGTTCACCCGGTTGGTCGTGAAGAAGATGATAGCCAAAGTGGTGGGAACTTGAAGTCCCCAAAATGGAAATTTTAGCTTTAAAAAAAAGAGAGAGATGTGCTCCATTGTGAGTTAAAATAGTCGAAAAATTTTCATATCGAGGTTAGGTGGAGATATACAGCACAAATAAATTTTGAAAAAAAGGGGACATTGAAGTCGAGCCCGATGGTAGAAAATTGGAGATTCAAACCTGGGACGAGAGCAAGTTTTTCATTTCGCCATATAGCCAAAAGCCGTTTGGATTTAAATGAGAATAGAGACAGCAAAAGGAGAAGAAAAAAGGGCTGCTGTCGTGCTCACAGACAATGATTTTTGATGGGGAAAAGAAAATGAGGTTTAGAGATATATATATCAATATAATTTTATATTAAAAATTTATATTAAATTTTATATATATATATTATAATATTTTTAAATTTTTATATATAAAATTAAAAAATTTTTAAAAAATAATATATATAATATATATATATATATATAATATATATATTACCCTCTCTCTCTCTCCTTTTTATTATATATAAAATTACGTAATATTATATATATATATATATTCAATATATATATTATATTATAAAATATAATATATATTAATATATATTATATATATATATATATATAATAATATATATATATACATAAAAAATATAATATACTTTTATATATTATAATAATATAATTTTTATTTATACGTATATAAAATTTATATATAAAAATATTATATTTTTAAAATAAAGTTTAAAATATATATATATATAAATATATATATATTTTATTAGTATTATAATAATATATAATTATATATATATTATAATATTTTATTATTTAATATATATAATATATATTCTATTAATATATATATATATTATATTATATATATAAATATAGTATTTTTATTATTATATTTTAAAATATTATATAATGTAGTTTTTTTTGTAGTATGAAATATTATTGGTCTGTATTTTATCTTAAGTCTCGTACAGCTGGTAACCGCGAGGTGGGTTTTTCCAATAATGTTTTCCTTCTGCTCAGACCGCACACCTGGTCGCGACCCGACGACTCCCCCCCTTTTGAGGGTACTTTCAGTGGGGGAAGGTACGGCCACTCCTATTTACAATCACGGGGTTTCCTTTTTCCTTACCAGTGCTTTTTGTTAAAAAACTACCAAAGAGACCGAAAATGTTTTACGTCCGCTTAACCAAAAGGGGAAACCATCTCCTACAAATTGGTTTGCAGCACTGGGCCCGGTTAAAAATTTTTTTTTTGCCCCGGGGGATCCTAAAAAACATTCCCCCCCCCC
>JACEEZ010012552.1:20000-23348 GCA_016584305.1 Chionoecetes opilio | reverse complement strand
AAGAAAAAAAAAAAGGCAAAAAAAAAGATAGGTAGCTGCATACAGAGAGGGAAAAAAGAAACTTAGTTCTTAAAAAAACAATGGAATGACTTTTTAATGGGTGGAAAAAAAAAACAATAAGGAAAAAAAAGCTTTACAATAATTTTATGCATATATAAATTAAAAAAAGAAATTTTCAATATAAAACAAAAAAAATTGTCCATAAACAAAACAAAAAAAAAAATCTTGCTTTTTATCATTCCTAAAAGATTTTTGACATTTAGTACTCCCGTATAAAGTGTTTTCCCTTCTCTCTCTCCCCTCTCTCTCCCCCTCTCCCCCCCTTTTCTCCTCCTCTCCCCCCCTCTCTCTCCCCCTTCTCTCTTCCCCCTCTCTCTCTCTCTCTCTCTCTCTCCTCTCTTTCTCTCTCTCTCTCTCTCTCCTCTTCCCCCTTCTCTCTCTCTCTCTCCTCTCTCTCCTCTCTCTCTCTCTCCCCTCTCTCTCTCTCTCTCTCTCTTCTCTCTCTCTCTTTTTTTTTTCTCCTCTCTCTTATCTAAATCTATCAATAAATCTATCTATTTTATCTATATATCTATTCTATCTATTTTTAATTTTATGTACTATCTTCATTTTCATTTATATTATTATCTATCTATATTTACATAATTTTTATATAAATATTTATAAATATATAATATATATATATATATAATAATATATATAATATATATTATATAAATATATTTATATATATTATATTATATATGTTATATATATATTATTATATATAAAATATTTATATATTTTTATACATATTATTATATAATTTTTTCTATATTTTATATTTATATATTTATTTATTTCCTCTTATAAAAATTTTAAATTTTTATATATATATTATATTTTAAATTTATTTTATATATATTATTTTTTTATTTTTTTTAATTATTTACTATTTTTATTTTATTTTGTACTCGCCTTTGGGGGGGCGGTAGCAAAAGGGGTTACGTCACCGATAGCGTTCGGATCCTTTTCGATCCCGAGTAAACTCAAAATCCATTTAAAATTTTCTACACGTCGAGTGGCTAAAAAACAACATTATGCCCTCCCCTTATCTACCTTGATGCGGTCCCCTCGGGGACACAGGGGGGCGGCATGCGTCTCTAAAAGCGTCCACATAAAAATCCTGCCTGTGCCACCACGCGCGGGGGCCAACCATCACCCCCCCAAAAGTGACCCCCAGGGCCTACCATCCGAGCCCTGAAGGTCATGCCTACGGCGCAAAGGGCATAGATGAATTTAATATTAAAATTTTATATATATATATATATATATTTTAAAATATTTTAAAATATAATATTATTATATCAGTATAGCGCCAGCCTCGGCCCCCCTTTGCTTTTGGCTCATTTTTCTTGCGGCTGGAACGTGACAGCGAGCCACGTTCCAGCCAATTAACTCATTACGTAATTACTCATTAAAGGGGCTTTTTCCCATGCAAAAGTTTGTTGTAAAACCCCCCTTTGTTTTTGAAGCCCACTTGCATTCAAATTTTCAGCTCACCCGAAAACATTTGGGATAGTTTACGTTTATTACCATTAAAGGGGCTTGTTTTACGCAAAAAGTTTCTTCAGACACCCCATTGATTTTGACGCAACTTGCTGTCAATTTTGCTCAATCCGATAATTGACGCGAGTTTGCGCCCTGTCGCTTCCCTAAGACCCTGGAACCAAGTTTTCCGCCTAAAATGTTAACTACTCCAAATATTAGGGTTGGCTGAAATTTGACATGCAATAGTGCTGTCAAAATAAATGGGTCGTCGGATAAAAACTTTTTGCGTAAAAAAACCCCCTTAATGAGAAATAACGAAAACTTCCTAATTTTTCAGTTTGATTAAAATTCGACTGCACGTATGCTGTCAAAATCAATGGGGGTCTGTAAAAAAACTTTTTGCATAAAAAACCCTTAATGATAATTCACGTATGATTTAAATTTGATGAACTTTGCTCGCGTCACTTTCCAGCCGCAAGAACGACCCAAAACAAAGGGCCAGGGCGGGGATCTATATTGATTTTGGGGAAGTTTTTTGACAGCGATTTTCGCTCGCTGTCGTTTCCATAAGACCCGGGGGAACATTTTCCGCCAAAAGTGAAAAAACCTCCTAAATATTATCGATTGCAAAAATTTGACATGAAAGTAGTGCTGTCAAAATCAATGGGGGTCGTCGGACGAAACATTTTGCGTAAAAAAAGCCCTTAATGAGTAATAAGCGTAACTACTGCTAATTATTGTTGGATTGAGCTGAAATTCGACATGCAAGTAGTGCTATCAAAATCAACGGGGTCTGTAAAAAAACATTTTGCATAGAACAAGCCCTTAATGAGTAATTCACGTATGAGTTAATTGGCTGGAACGTGGCTCGCTGTCACGTTCCCCCCCGCAAGAACTGAGCCAAAAGCAAAGGGGCCAGAGGCGGACGTCTATACTTGATTACCATAAGACCCGTGGAACCAAGTTTTCCCCCAAAAAGTGTATAACTACTCCTAAATATTATCGGATTGAGCTGAAATTTGACATGCAAGTAGTGCTGTCAAAATCAATGGTGGTCGTCGGAAGAAACTTTTGCGTAAAACAAGCCCTTAATGAGTAATAAGCGTAAACTACTCCTAATTATTGTCGGGTTGAGCTGAAATTCGACATGCAAGTAGTGCTGACAAAATCAACGGGGTCTGTAAAACAAACTTTTTGCATAGAACAAGCCCTTAATGAGTAATTTATTAATGAGTTAATTGGCTGGAACGTGGCTCACTGTCACGTTCCAGCCGCAAACTGAGCCAAAAACAAAGGGGCCAGAGGCTGGATGTCTATACTTGATTGACAGCGAGCTTCGCTCGCTGTCGCTTAGGAATAATATATTTTATTATATATATATATATTATATATATTATATATTATATATTTTATATATATTTTATAATATATATATTTTATATATTATATATAATAATCTATATATATATATATATTATATATATATATAATAATATATATATATATTATATATATATATATTTTAATATATATATATATATATATATAAAATATAATATATACTCACCGCAAAGCCCCCTCGGGCGGCCTTTTGCTAGCTCCTGCGGAGGGCTATTTGGGGGGCCTTTGGCCCACGAAACACAGACTCTCCAGATAGCCCCTTCTAGCTTTCCTTGAAATCATGGATGTTTGAAATGTATGTATTAACGCCACCCCATTCCACATCACCCCCAACCCATTCACTCACCCATTACCCATCACCCCTCACCCATTCCTCACCCTTAGGGCTATGGTGGGCCCCTTTGACCACCAACCAAC
>JACEEZ010012552.1:0-15000 GCA_016584305.1 Chionoecetes opilio | reverse complement strand
TTTTAATATATATATATATATATATATATGTATATAATATATATTATATATATTATATATATGAAATTATATATAATTTTATTTATTTTTTATTTGTGATGGATCGAGTGGTCAGTTTTTTCCAACCGCGGTTGCGGTTGGTGTTTGCTGTTGTCGAATTTTCTACAGCCGCGTGTTGCGGTTGCGGTTATCAACTTATGACAACCGCGGTTGCGGTTGCAGTTGCGGTTATCATGTATACTAGAGAAATGCGTAATTATTAACTGGAATATTACGTTTATATTGGTTTTACCACACTTGGTACATAATATATACAAAATACTTTATGTTGAACACAAGTTTTGGCAACACAAAATAAACAGTAAATCATATGTGGGGGGGACCGGGGTTGGTTGTCATATGGGTTGGTTGTCACCTTGTTGATATTTCCTTTCAAAGAGGGCAGCAGCGGTTAGAACTCTACTGCTGTCTTCAGTTAGTGTCTGATACTACATCCACCTCCATATTTGGCAACATAACCTGTTACCTAAGAAGCAGAAACAATTTTTCCATTATGTGCCATAATAAGTAAATTTTCAAGATTGTACTATTGTTGTAATTACAGGTGATAGGACATAGATGTATGTAGTAGATGTGAATGATTTGTTGAATTAAGCCATAATTAGGCTTCATAGCATGATACAGCTATAGCTGTTAAAGAATCATGCTTAACCTATATAAATATAAGTCTGTAATTGTAGAGACTTTCTTGGGCTAAGTTAAAATGGTACTTCCAGTTCGTACACATTTATTTATAAGTCCAATAAGGAACTTAGATTTATTACAACCAGATTTTATGTAGTGAACCAGCCAGGGAGTGTCGGCGGAGCTCGTGATATGAGTGTCTTGTTGTATTCGTGGTCCGAGGTCTTCTGTCTTCCTTCCCCCGGCTTCTGTGACGCTCCTCCCTTGTGTTACTAGCTGTCGTTGACAGTTATAAAAGGCTGATACAAATACATTTGGCCTGTGACCTACTTGTTCGAGCTATCAAAGTGCAAGCTGTACTTGGTTCCCACGATGAACCAGGAAGATATACATATAATTATATATACATTACATATATATATAATTGATGTTTTATGAAATTTATAAAAAATTACTGGTTCTTTTGATGTTAAGACATAAAAAAAATCTTGTATGGAAGTTCTAATACTTGTTACACTTGTGTGATAATAGTTATAATTTAATAGTAATAGTAATACAAGTTATTATATATTTTAGAAGTGATTACTGACTGACATTGCTCGGGCCGCTATATAAGTTGTCCTCAAATTAGTCAAATAAGAATTAGCTAGGGAATAAAAAGAGATAAAAGAAACTGTACACCTAACTAAAGGCTATATACATACATACATAGCATATATACAGCATACACTCTAAACTTCCCAAAGCTTAATTCCTATCGCTAAAAGTGTGTAAAATCTGAGCTAAATACACAGAAAAAAAATTCACGAAGAATTTGGCGGAACCAGAGATGGAAGGATGGGCCGCTTGAATTCCAAGTATCATGCGGATACTGTTACAAATGCTAATGAGGAAAACAATGGATTACATGATGTTTGACATCAAAGACAATGACATTGCCGAGTAATAAAAAAATATATATGCGTCAGTACTAAAGTGGTTAAATCCACAATGTGTAAAAATCACTGTTAATAATTTTGAATTGTCAAGTGTGAACTGTAGACTGTAGCTAGAAAGCTCAAAAACTGCCATCGAAAATAGCTGTAAAAAGTACAGGGGAAAAATTGAGAAAACTACAATAATTCAAGTAAAGAGGGTGTAATCGCTGAAAACCCTTTAAATGTGTCAAGTAACGACGAAGGCTCGTCTGACTGTAGAGCTGCTGCTGTGTGCATAGTATAACAAATTATGTACTAGTAATAGTACTGTGTCAGTAAAATAATGCAATGGTCTGTAGAAATATCAGTAAAAATAGACAATACCTCGCTTGATACAAGCTGTGTCAGTGCATCAGTGTGGGTAACTGTGGTATAAGTAACCTAGTAGTACGTAAATAAGTAATAGTCAAAATGGATAAATAACATAGGTAGAGACATCGCTGGATACACATTAATGTGGTTTCATCGTTATGGGTAAATCTACATTTGCCAAAAAAAATCATTCATAAATAATAATAGTTAAATGCTTTTGTAGAAAATATTTTGACATCAGCGAGTGTAAAACTGACTGGCAGAGAAATTGAATGAAGTTTACACATTTGAATGAACTTCAGAAAACATGGTGATGTATAAAAGGTTGAGTGATGAGCACTCTTGTATTGATCTTGTAAGAATCATGGGCTAACGAAGCCCGACTAACCATTAAAATATGGATTATGCATGAGGACAGGAAACTGTCATTCAGGTGAATTTAAAAAATATAGATTTGGTGTTCTCCACGGGAGTGAGAAACAAAATGTACACCAAATGTAAGTTTCCATGGGAGTGGAATAGTAAAAGCTTCCGATTGGAGGTAAATGTTATCAAGGTAAATGCAAAGGTAGCTGGTGAAGCATTTCGAGCTGTAAAATGATAAGTTGGGCTCATTTGGTATGATGTGGAATAATACAGTAATCCTCATTAGGGCAAATTTTACATGCTATAGCTGAAACCGTTAAAATTGGAAAAAAATAAACTGGGCACAGTTTGATATGATATTGACCTTATGACTAGCTGCCATGTGGTTGCAAAGGAAATGATTCCTCACACCTTATTGAGCGGAAGTGTATTTCAGCTTTGAGTAATACTATGATAAACGTCATTGGTGAACAATGTTAAGTGAGATAAGTTTATCTGTGATCAATCAATCAATGTTTTCTGAGGTCTGTAGTAAGACAAGTAGTCATTCGCAATTTCTCTGCGAGTTTGAATTCGTAGGTAAGTAATGATAAATGGTTAGTTAGTTGTACATAGGTGTTAGGGTAGGGGGTCTCACCAATAAAGGTTGCACCGCTCGGGATTCGAACCCGGGATCTTCCGCATGCCGGGCGGCTGTGCTTCCCGTTACACCACGGGAACCTCCTAGTGACAACCCACATATCTCCCCCCTCAGGCTGCCTCCCGCAGGCCTGACCGGGGAAATGTGCATCCACGATCCTACTCACTGCGCCATGTTAGGGTAGGGGGTCTCACCAATAAAGGTTGCACCGCTCGGGATTCGAACCCGGGATCTTCCGCATGCCGGGCGGCTGTGCTTCCCGTTACACCACGGGAACCTCCTAGTGACAACCCACACAATAGGTAATACATGTGCGCATCATGTAGTTCATATAGATGTGTGCAACACGTACATCACGTCGTAGATGTGTAAATAGTCCTGGAGCAACTGCTAAGCGTGCATATATTACCTAGTTTAATATGTTAGTAAGTACGCATTCCTATCATTCAAGTAGTGATCGTGGTACAACAGGAAGAACGTAAGTAATTCATTCCTGTAGTGAATGTAATTCATGTATGCATTTAAAATGTAAGGAATCCATTCAAGTAAGAAAAATGTAACTAGTGCATCAATAAGTGCGTTAGTATTTCATGCAAGTAAATAATGTAATTCAACAATAAGTGCGTAAGAATTCCTTCAATTGAGGAATGTAAGTAAGTCATTCAAGAACAGTACAACAGTACGTAAGTGCATCTTTAACTCTTACATAATAGTATTCTAATGTGAATAGTTATACATAGTTTATCAAGTTTCTGTCATCCATTAGAGTTTCTATCATGCATGAGTTACAAGGTAAAAATGGAAATTATATCATTTTCCACTAGTAGTTGGGCAGAATAATATGTAGGTAAACCAAAAAAAATAATAAAACACAAATGTAAAGTATTTTCTAGAGTGTATATAACATTGGCTTGGTGTATTGTGTAGACATCTTCTAAAAAGAGAACAACACACATTAACATTTCAGAATACATGGTAATGTAAAAGAATCAGGTGAACTGATAAAAAATGTAATGAAATGGAATGGTATGGAATGGCATGACACTACTGTTTTTGCGTGTGTGACCGCAATTTTTTGACGTAATTATTTGTATAAGTGTGTGTGGGCCATCATTAACTACAGGTGTGGTCCTGTGTATCAGTATTAGGGCTTGGTAAATCGTCACCTGTATCTACAGCTCGAGCTACTCGTTTAACCTGGTCTATATGGACTGTCTTTGCATGGTACTTATAAATGTGCTATATAGTTATTTTGTGTCCATGTTCAATGGCAATGACCCTGTAAGGTCCTTCAAATGTAGGATCTAACTTTGATGTTAATTGCTGCACCTGAAAGTATACTACATCACCTATAGCAATTGGCTTGTCTGCTGTGTATGTACTTAATCATGTCTTCCTTGGACAAATCAATAGCGTCTGTGACACGCTTGTATATTTTCTGAAAATCAGCCACTGTAACTGTAACGTAGTCATGAAAATTATAGATTGGCTGTAGACTCTGCTCTAGGAGAGTGTAAGGTAGTCTTTTGTCTTGCCCAAAGACAATGAAGTGTAGTGTTTCACATGTAGACTTGTGTAAGGAAGAGTTAAGTGTGGCAGACACTTGGGACATCCATTCATCCCAATGAGAACTGTAAGGTTGAGCTAATGACTTCAGGAGTTGTATAATCTTTCTATTTTGTCTTTCTACCATGCCGTTGCTGCTAGCTAGTGATAGTTAGTTATGTTACATTTGTTTATGTTGAACAGTTTGCAAATTTCAGTGAGAATTTGATTGTTAAACTCGGTACCATTGTCCGAGAGCAATGTGGGTGGTGTATTGAATTTAAAGAAAACTTCATCCGTAAGTGCTTTTGCAACTATTCGAGCCGTTTTGTCTTTCAGTGGTACCAACACTGAGAATCTAGAAAAATTATCAATGGCTACTAACAGGTATTGAGAACCAGATTTTGTCAGTGGGAGTTTTAGCAAGTCAATGGCTATTGTCTCCCAAGGTTCTTTAGGTGTAGGATAAGGTAGCATAGGGGCAGGTTTTCCAACTGAACCCTTTGTTTCAGCGCATGATTGACATTTATCTATGTGTGCAAAAATATCACGGCGCATGTATGGCCAAAAATTTAAAAAACTGCTTGGTGCAAGCATAAAACTTTCCAGGGTGACCTGCAAGGCTAGAATCATGTAAAAGGGAAATAAATCATGGTATATGTGCTGAAGGTACTACCAGCTGTGTAACCTGGCGTTTTGGTTCCTGTCTTGTCGTGAGATATGTATCTCGCACCAAAAGGTTGTATTTGTATTCTCGTATGTATTCTCGCACCTAAACTCATTAAGTGGGACAGGTAATTTTGGCAATTGTGTATCATCTCCTGACTCCAAGTAGTAAATGATGGGAGCACAGAAGGGATCATTTCGCGGTTTCTCCTCAATGTTGGGAATAGCGATTTGGGTGTCATGTTTTGGTGGCTCAGGTGTTGCGGGTTTCAATGCAATATTTCGCGATATGAATCAGCCACGAAATTTTCCTTGCCTGGCAGATACTCAAATTTTGGGTGGAAGTCTAGTATCGTCAAGCGCCAACGTGTAATTTTTCCTGACAACTCTTTTGAATTGAACAATTCCACTACAGGTGCATGGTCTGTTTAACAAGAATGTTGTACCCCTAGATGACGGATTTGAAATGCTTTAAAGACCATACAACCGCTAGAGCTTCTTTATGTGTGGTTGAATAGTTACGCTCTGCGGGATTGAGAGTTCTGCTGGCATAAGCTAATGCACGCCAATTACCTCTATCATCTTTCAGCATCAGAACAGCACCAAGGCCTACATCTGATGCATCGGTGAAGAGCGTAAACTGACGTGTATAATCTGGGTAAGCAAGGATTGGGGCATCACACAACAATGCCTTTAATTACCTGTCGCTTACTATAAGACCCGTGGAACCAAGTTTCCGCCAAAAAGTGTATAACTACTCCTAAATATTATCGGATGAGCTGAAATTTGACATGCAAAATAGTGCTGTCAAAATCAATGGGGGTTGTCGGGAAAAAACTTTTTGCGTAAAACAAGCCCTTAATGAGTAATAAGCGTAAACTACTCCTAATTATTGTCGGATTGAGCTGAAATTCAACACGCAAGTAGTGCTGTCAAAATCAACGGGGGTCTGTACAACAAACTTTTTGCATAGAACAAGCCCTTAATGAGTAATTCACGTAAGAACATAAGAACTTAAGAAAAAAAGGAAGCTACAAGAGGGCCCCGAGGCCTACACGTGTAGTTCCTGTCACCTAACACTACCTACATCCACCTTTCTTCCCCCACCATAAACCTATCCACCCCCCTTTAAAGCCCCCCAATGACCAGCACAAACTACCTTCAACTGGACTTTCCCATTCTTCACCACCCTATTTGAAAACCATTTTTTTCCCTTTTTCCCTTTTTCTAATCTCGTTTTTCCCACTTGAATCCGTTTCTTGTTTACCCGGGTTAAAAGCCGTAAAAACTTTTCCTCCCTCTCCTTTATTAAATCCCTTTACCAAAAAAAAATTTCTATCGATCCCCCCTTACTCTGCGTCTCTCGAGTGAGTAGTTTTAAAAAACTTAATCTTCTCAAAACAAAAGTTACACATCCCTTGTATCTTTTGGTACCCTTCTCTGCATTTTTTCTAACAACACTATTTTGCCCTATAATATGGAGCCCAAAAACTGACTGCATATTGGGTGAGGCTGACTAGAGCCAGATAAAGCTTAAAATAATTTCCCGCCTTCTATTTTTTAACATTCTGGTAATGAATCCAAATACTCATTAGCTCTATTCCTGGCCTCAATACATTGTTTTCCTAGGCGGGTCGGGGCTCACCCCACCCCAAATCTTTTTCACTTCTATCTTTCAGCGTCATTGCTTATGGTGTATCTATTACCGGGGTTTTTTCTAAAAACATTCTAACGCTCTTTTACATTTAAATTTCCCCATCTCCCATCTGACTGCCTACTCGTTAATTTATCTAAGTCCCCCTGCAAATTTTTACTCAACTGTGATCCAATAATCCTCCTAATTTAGTATCTCAGAAAAACTTGCTGATACCCTGCTAACCCCCTACCAATCTTTGATGTAAATAAAAAATAGTAAGGGCCCCCAAACAGCCCCTTGGGGAACCCCCTTTGTCACCAGTCCCCTTTTAAATTTTGGACCATTAATTGAAACCCTTTTTTTGCCTTTTACATAGCCAAGCTCTGATCCAATGAAGAACCTTCCCATCTTCCTGACCCCTAACCTTTTTTAAAGAGCGCTCGTGTGGTACTTTGTCAAAGGCCTTACAAAGTCCAGATGTATTTTTCATAATCCTTATCATTTTCTCCGTTCATAAATTTTCCCTATAAAACTAAAAAAAATTTGGTGAGACTGACCTACCCTTGTAAACCCATGTTGTGATCATTGATCAAATAGTTTATCTAAGGCTCTCTAATTTTTTTTTGAAATAATAATTCCCAAAATTTTACTCTCCTGAGTTAACTTACGGGTCATAATTTGATTTTTAGTCCTCTGTCCCCTTCTTAAATATGGGAACAACTTTTCCTTTCCTCCAAAATAATGGCCATCCCTATTAAAACCGATTTCCAAAAAATGGCACTAACGACTCCTAAAAACCTCCTTGCTTTCCTTTAATCCCTGGGATACACTTCATCTGGTCCTGGCGATTTTTTTTTTTTTTTTTATCTATACCCTTTCCCCCTTTTCCCTAGTTATCACAATATTTTTTGGTTTCTCCTCTCGCTTCCTTTGAACATCTGTTACTATCGGGTATCGTCTTGTACCCTCCTCGTAAAAACACTTAAGAAAAAATCTTTAGACTTTAACTATCCTCATCCGTATTTAAAACCTCCCCCGTCCTCCCTTAACGGCCCAAAACCCCTTGTCTTTGTTTATATACCTGATAGAACCCCTTTTGGGCCCTTTTTTCGCCTGTTCGCTACTTTAATTCAAAATTGTTCTTGCAACCGAGTTAATTTCTTCACTGTCCTCGGCCATCACGTTATACTGTTTTTTTGTTTCCCAATCCTGCCTTGAACCTTAAAAAATGTTTCATTTTACTCCAATGTTTTTTTTTTTAAAAATTTGGTGGTCATCCTTTTGGGGTCACTTTTTCGGGACCTTTTTTCCCTATGGGAATTTTTTCTTTTCTGTCCTAAATTTATTTTCCTTACAAATGAGGTATCACCCTCCTCAGCTCCGACCTCATTCCCTTTAACCTTTTAACTACCTCCTCACCCCTGACCTCCTTCCCTGTCTAACCGCTCTAATTATCTCTCAGGGTCGCCCTCACTACCATATCTGCCGCGCCAATTCCCTCCAGGTCCTTTCCTACCCTTCATAATTGGCCTTTCCGCTGTCAACGCCCTGCCCGGGGAAAAATTTCTTCTTCCTCCCCACCTCTTTTTGAAAACCCTCCGGGTGTTTTCTTAATCCCGCAAAATTGGCCTTTCTGAAATTAGGTATTCGACCCTATTGCCCTTATTTTCCAAGTTCCCTTTTAAAGCAATCTGATCTCAAAATGGCGCAAATTTCAAATTTTCCCCACCGACCCCCACATTTATACAAAAATCTTCTTTTTGTCAAATAATCTAAATGTTTTCTCCTAGTGGCTCCTTATTGCTTGACTTAGGAATATCCTGGATTTTTTTAAAAATTCATCTGCCGCTGTCACCTATGATTAAATCCCAGTCTTTTTCCCTAAGATTGAAACTCCCCCACCATAATCGATAATTTTGCAGGCCTTTTTTATTTTTCCCCATATAGGAGCTGAATCCTTTTTGCAAAAGTTTGGGGGCCTAACATACCCCCAAAAACCTTTTCAGTTCCTCCGTAACCTCTACCCATAAGACTCTATGCTGTCATCTTTTTTTTAAAACTTTGTTAAAAAACAACACTGCAATGCATTCTTGCAAAAAGCGCAACCCCTCCTCCTTGTCTCCCTACTTTTCCCTTTGTAAAAATAATTTACCCCAGCACTCGACTTCCGGATCAAATACTTTCCTGACAACCCAACCCATTTTCTGTTAATGTATTATTAAAACCCTTACCTATTTTTTCCCTCGGGAAAATCTTCTTTTTTAAATACCCCTACAGTTTGTATGAAAAACCTTCAGCAACTCCTTTTTTTTTTGTCAATTTTCCCTTTATTTTTAACAAAACCCCCTCCTCTCTCTTTCTTACGATCACTTTAGTTCCCTGCCTTCTAAAAACTCCTCCTAGTGTCGAAATTTTCCTTTTACCCCGACCCCGTGTCTAAACCCGGTTCTCTATTTTAAAAAAAGCCTGCAGTGCACCCCCCCCCTTTCAAGGGATTCGAAAGATCTGAACCTTTCTCGAAAAGTGCACCCCGACCCTGCGGTAGAGGTGGTTAGGGCCCAAAAAAAAAGAGGTCCCAGCTGTCGAAAAAGGCCCAACCTTGGCTTTGCATGAAGTCCCCACCCGGGCAATTCACAGCAATAGCCCTGGATCCAATTCGTAACAAAGCGTTTTGGGAAAGAACACCACACACCACAGGGATCCCACCCCTGCCCCCTCCTTTCCCTCACTTCCTTGAACCCCGTAGCAACCCCTCACTTTTACACACTAAACATCATTTCCCCCCGCTCAGGCGACGATGGGTTTTTTCCCTTTGGGTCCCCCATGCACTCAACTATTTTGTCATAAAAAAACCACCCCCTTTCCCTTTGGGTAATCACCGACTTCATGCGCATCCCTCTCTGCAAAAAACCTGCTGTAAAATCCCAAACCCTGACTGCACCAAAAACCAAAGTTTTTAACTTGGGAAAATTGATGACGTCACCTTCCTAACCTCCGTCATCCTCTTGCACCCCGGGGGTACCTGAAATGAGTTCCCCGCACACAAGATGGCATTGTTTTCCTTTTTCTCCTTCGGGCAGGTCCATGATCAACTACTTTTTCCAAAAACCAATCCTGGTGACTTTCTAGAACCTTATAGCACTTAGTCCATCTCGCTCTGGTACCCCCCACAGGCACATCACTCGCTGTCCCCCCCATTCGCTCCCTTGGGCCTTCACCTCCACACTTAAGAGAACGTTCTCTCTTTCCTGCTTCTTCAAATGTAATGAGTAATTGGCTGGAAAGTGGGTCGCTGTCCGTTCCAGCCGCAAGAACTGAGCCAAAAACAAGGGGGCCGAGGGTGGGCGTCATCTTGTTTCAAAATCTTGTTTTGTGGAGTTCCCATGAAATTCAAAATTTCTGTAAAATGTGTTTTGGACTTTCAATTCGTGATAATTCAGATAAATTTCCCGTAAAAACCACTGAGGCCCCAAAAAAAATTCTGAGGGGTTTTCATTCTTTTGGTGTTTTTAAAATTCATCATTTCACATCTTAGACGTGGGATAGGGAAACCATTGCATCCAAACATGACCCAAGAAAGAAATTTTTTCTTCATGAAGGAAAATTTTGTTTTTTTTCCTTCAGATTTTCATCTTTAAGTTTGAAAAAACCGTCTAGTATTGTAGGTGAAATTTGTATCAGGGGGACAAAAACTAAAAAGTCGTCCCCCCCGGAATGCAAAAACTGTATCATTAGTAATTTTTTAGAAAAAAAGTGTTTATTTGATACTGAAATGCTAGTGTGCACCTGCATTCAAATGGTAGCTTTTTTAAAGCGTAAAGGCCTGAAGGAGACTGAACGCTGTAAGGTCCCCAGATACTTCATCTAATGGGACCCGCCAGTATCCACTGCAAGGTCCGTGTAGAGAACACTTTCTTATCTGGCCCTATGGCATCAGAATATCCTGAAACAGGTAAGGGGTACCTGGTTTTTGACAAAAAATCTTTAGGCGTCGATAATAATTCACACAAGGGTAATAAAGGTGAAGGAAAGCAGATTTAATTTAAAGGGGATCAAAGTGCTTAACCCGACCTAAATCCATACTGAGACCATTCAAGAAATTTTTTGGTTTTTTAATATGGCACTTAATTTTTTCATTTACAATCAAAAAATTTTTTGAAAAATAGATAGGGTAAAATAGGGCATAATTTTTAGGGGTCATTTTTGGGCCAGATTATGCCGGGGTAATATTACATTTATAGAATTGAAGGAAATTTTCCTGTAGATAGGACTGATTTTAAAAATAAAACAATGGGGTAAACATCTTTTCAGAGTTCTTTAATTTTTAACAGAGTTTCATCAGCTTTGAAGTTTGGTTTTTGAGGTCCTGATTAATTACCGAATAGAAGTAACTGGAGGGACAAAAAAGTTTTGATAATTTATTTGTAGATAAAAAAAAATCGTGGGATTTTTATTAGTGGGGGTAAGGGATTATTGAGTTTTATTGCAACTTCACTAAAATGTTCATTGAGAGTGCTGCAATTTTGGGTTGGGTTTTTAGCAAAGCATTGTTATGGTTACGTAGAATTGTTTTTATGGTGCTGACTTCCTGTTAGTTCATTGTGGGCTGCCCTATTTTCTAAATTATTTCAAAGTTATTAAAATATTTTTTTAGAGTTAACTTGGTTGCCTAACAAAAGCATCAAATGGTTCCGGTACTTTTTGTAGGTTTTTTATTAACAAACACTAAATTTATACATCTTGAATAAATACTTTTGTATTTAATCGAGTTAAATTTATATTCCAAACATTATCCTGGGTTAAATCATTTTGCAGATTAAAATTTTTCACTAATTTAGTCACAGTTCACAATAAAAAATCAAGTTGATATTAATGTATTAGAAGTGGGAAACATTCAGTCAATTCAATAGACAGAGGTAAATAAGTTTTTGTTTAAATCTTCAAAAGTCCCGTAAAAGTTTTTTGTTTAGTGAAGGGGCGACATTTGTGAAATTGAAAAAAATTGGGAATGGTCGATTGTGAGTAGAAATTATTCCAGAGGTAATGAGTAAAATTTTTCCATATATGGTCAAGGGGTTGGTTGACCTAAGTTAGGGTATCAGGGGAAAACCTGGTAGGGCGAATAATGGGAAAATTATTTAAAGTTTGCATGGAATTCAAAAAAATAGTTGTTGGTTGAGGGGAAACATGCTCTAAGAATTAAGTTAAAGTCACCAAGAAAAATGTGTTGTTTCTTTTTTAAATATCCCGAGCTAGTATGTATGTAAGGGGACGTGAACTCTTCCACAGCAATTGTTTATTATGTGGTTATATATAACAGAAAAAATATAGTTAGAGAAACTTTTAAAATAAAAGTGCACATCTCCATTATCATTTAAAAAGTATTTTGTTGAATGGGTTCACATGAAAGTCAGAGATATGAAAAACAACTCCTCCCTGTTCTCTATTAGTTCTACAGAGTGGAAGCCTCATAACCTTCAAAATGGTAAAAATGTCGGTAAAACTTTCACCAAGTACAGATAATGCAATAAGTGGGGTGGATTAGGGAAGCATTTTATATAAGCAAATTTTTAATATTGTGTTTTTGTGTGTAAGTTGTGAAACAATCTTAGCAGCCTATTCATGGATTTTCCAATTCATGTTTCTGGGGGGTTTGGGTTTTTACTCTGCACTTTCCCACCTGTTTTGGGCAACCAGCCCCCAAAAGAGTTTTTTACTTTTATGTTTATGCAGTCATAATCCCTTCTAACATATATAATAAGTTTTATTACTATTACTATTAAATTACAACTATTATCACCAAGTGTAACAGTTTATAAAATTCCTACAAGATTTTTTTATGTCTTAAAATCAAAAAAACAAATATATTTTTAGAACTTCTAAAAAATAATTTATTTATGAATGTATATATAATTTTTGATAAACTTCCCGGTTCATCTGGGAAAACCAAAACAGCTTTCCTTTGATAGCTAGAGCAAGTGGTCACAGGCCAAATGTATTTTTATCAGCCTTTTTAAAATGTCAAAGACGCTAGTAACACAAGGGGGGACGTCACAGAAGCCGGGGGGAAAGGAGACGAAGACCTTGGACACGAAAACAACAAGCCCCATCACGAGCTCCCCCGACACCCTGGCTGGGGCACTACATAAAATCTGGTTTTAATAAACTGTTCCCTTTTTGGGCTTTTAAAAAAAGTGTACGAACTGGGAAATACCATTTTAACTTAGCCCAAAAAGTCTCTACAAATTTCAACTTATAAATGGTGGGGTACGCGGTGAAAAAGTACCCACGCATTTTAAACAAGCATGTACTACAACGACAAAAAACAACCACAGTATGCAAAGTTTTTTCCGGCGCTTTTTAAAAACCCCCAAACCCGCCAGTTAACAACCATTACCAAACCCATCCCTCAAACCCAAGCAACCTCGTATTTTACGCTCAGCCTGCACAACCAAACCATTAATCGTACAGCCCTAACCCAACGCAACAAAAGCCAGCCAGCAACTACAAGTATTTCTACAAGTCCACGAGCAAAACCCGTCTGAACGAAATTTTCAAAGGGGGAAAAGAAACGACACACTTAAACAACTAGCTAGCCAGCACATTCCGCGGGGCACAAGGGCACACATGAACACTGCCAACCAACCCCCGCTGCAGACAACAACGTCTCAGCTCGCCATCTCTACGTATCTCCGCCCCGGTGTCGTGTGGGCAGGTCTGTTTAGAGGGAATGTCTGCTACTAAAAGGCAAAAAAAACGGGATTTGGGGATAATTACTAATTTTACTTGATCAACAAAGGCAGTCCAGGCGGCATATTCCCACGCGTCCCCCTTTTCGGCAGACCACTAGGCTGGGTTTTAGGTTTGAAAAACAAGTTAGGGGGTTAAGTTAGGTTGGGTTTTGGGTTTACTTTAATTATAGTAACTTTGTGTGGGAATCACAATGAGTTTTTTTAAAGAAAATCCTGTAAAAATTAAATGTTTTTCCCCTCAACTCCCGTTTTTTTTGCCTTTTTTAGTAAACAGACTTCCCTCATAAAAGACATTTCCCCCAAACGACCCCGGCCGCGGGGGAAAGGTCTGTTTACAAAAGATCCTTTTACTAACAAAGGAAAAGACAAGGGGCGTTGGGGGAAAACTTACTAATTTTGACTTGATCAAAAAAGGGCTTCCAGGCGTCTTACGACAACAAACCCTCTTTTTTATAACAAAGGGGGGGGGGGCACGAAGTGGAACACTCCCGACGCGCGAAATTCCTATCGGGAACAGTTTTAGGTATGGTTTTGAGATATTATAAAAATAAGCGAAAGTGTGTTTTTTTGTGTGGTGTGGTGTGTGTGGGGTGTGTGTGGTGTGTGTGTGTGTTGTGTGGGTCCGCTCTAGGGGGCCCCCCCGTGGCGGAATCCCAAAAATGGCACAGTTTTGGGAACCGGATCGACCAGGGGGAAAGGGTTTTTAAACCCACTTATGGGGTATCCGATCTCATTTTTTTTTTTTTTATTTTTTGTACCTATTAAAGAGAATTTTGAAAAAAAAAGTGGTTTTCGAGAATTGGGAAACCTTTAGTAGGGGATGGGTAAGGGGAGTGAATGGGTGGGGGGATGGGTAATGGGTGGGGGGATGGGGAGTGACTGGGGGGGGTGATGGGGTTGGGGTGATGGGTGATGGGGGAGGGAATAGGGGGGGGGGTGATGGGTAATGGGAGGAAGGGGGGGGTGATGGGTAATGGGTGAGGAAAGGGGGGGGGTGAGGGGAATGGTTTAGTGAGGATGGGGGGTGATGGGTAAGGGGGATAAAGGGTTGAGGGTGATGTAATGGGTTGGTGTTTAAAATTTCATTTTTACATCCATGTTCAGGAAAATTAGAAGGGCTATCGGAGAGTTGTGTTTGGTGGCCGAAGGCCCACCAAAGCCCTCCGCAGGAGCTAGCCAAAAAATCGCCCGGGGGCTTTGCGGTAGTAGATAAGAGGCATTCAAAAATTGTACGAAATGTCCTGTGAACAGGAAAAAAAGATTGCATTCTTTTTTTTGCCGCTCACAGGGGCATTTTTGTAGAAAAAGAAGCCTCATATAACATTATCTCAAAAATACCATCGTCCGATAGGAATTCTCGCCGATTTGGCGAGGGTTTTTACTTTGTGCCCCCCCCCCCCCTTTTTTTGATAAATAAAGACG
>JACEEZ010012551.1:2500-17029 GCA_016584305.1 Chionoecetes opilio | reverse complement strand
CCACCGTTCAAACTTCAGTCCAGAAAAGACTAGCATCAAACCAATAGTCCTTGCAGTGTCCCGCGAGGTCGCAGAAGATCAGATTACTCAGACGCACTATTCAAAGCCTTATAGATCACATAGGCTGCAAGCATCCCCTGTCGAAAATAATATATATATATATATATATATATTATATATATATATATATAGATATACTTATATATATATATTATATATATATATTATTATATATATATTATATATATAGTATATATATATATTATAATATATATATATAATATACGGTATAATCGGTACGCCGTATAACAAATATTGTTTTTCTCAACTTTGGCATGCCAATTTTCTATGTAAAATGGAATTCTAAGACGATTTTTTCTCTTTCCATGTTTGCATTTGAGCAATTTTTACTATGCAAAATCGTACTTTTATATTGCACCCTTATCGAATAATGCTTAAATGAGTACGCAGTGTCCGGTTGGTCCTGTGTATTGCATCATGCACCAATATGAGTTCCAAATGACTAGCGTGGTAAGCTCTTTCTGATCAGTTGGTTCATCGGGCACTACATCACAGTGTCACAGCCTCTACGTTGGCCTAGAACGTGTCCATCATGTCCTTCTTAGACCTGAAGCAGGGCATGGTCTCCCGGTGGTGGGCCCGAGCCCGGATGAACCCGTCTCTGGCCTACTGCCCCACCATTGCTGCCGCAGCCTCTGTCACCTGCTTCACGACTCTTTCGGTGCTCTGAGTGTGGATAGAGAACTCCGGAACCTCGTACGGCTTGACCAGGATCTCCTGTATCTGATCCCCGGACAGTGAACAGGTGAATGCCGGCTCGTGCACCTGACCAGGCTGCCAGCTGATCAGTGTCTGCAAGCTGGTGGCTGACAAGTTCAGCTTGGGTGTGATGCGAGGTCTTACACTGGTGTCCCCATACTCCTCGCCAGCCCTCAGCTTGAAAATCTGGGTCACGGCGAACCTGCGGTCGTCCTCACTCTGACTCGCCATCAGCGAGAGGAGGACACATTCTGAGTGTGCGAACCATGCTCCTGTTCGCACGTAGAAGGTCACAGCTGTTTGGACCTTCTTGGGCTGCGACCTCATTACTCTGAGCTGCGTGAGGATGTGCTTGGAGCCGTCCTCTAGTCTGTGGTGAACCTTGATGTCGTAGTAGAGTTTGAAGTACACCTGCAGGCAGTACTTGACTAGGATTTCCAGGGTGTTCAGTTCTTTGCCAGTCAGTCCATGCTTTCTGGTCCACATGTACACGAGCGACTGGGCTGTAATGAGCCATCTGGAGTGGGACACCTTGCCACACTTGATCTCCTGCAGCTCGGACGGGAGAACGCCCCGCTTCACAGCCTGGACCAGCTGGTAGGAGACCTGCTGGTCAGTGGACATGTTGACCAGGATATACTCCGGTATCTCCGTGAGATCTTCACCGCCTAGCACTCTTCTGAACTCTGCGTTGTACTGCATCTCATTCACGTTGGACAGCAGACTGCACACTGGACCCGTGAAGCCAGTGTCAGATGAGGTATGCCCGTCGATGCTGGTGATAAGGTGGCGCAGGGGCAACTCGTTTGTGTGCAACACGCATATACTCCAGAAGAGCTTGCGTCCCAGCATCTTCTCCAAATGGGCGTGAGTACCACCCTTCCACCCCGTGTTGGCCCTAGTTGAGTCACCTTGCAGTACGATCAGTGAGTCGGTGGAGTCGTATGTCACCAGCAGATCATAGAGAGCCTGAGCCACCTTGAACGCAGGCTTCTCAGGTGACACCGGGTCCTCTGGTACAAAGTGCCAAAGGTACCTTCCAGATGGCTCCTCTGTCACTGACATATGCTCCTCCCTGATCAACCTTGGGTGCAGTTTCCCATAGCTGTCGGGCACCATCGCCCTGGTCTTGTCCTTCCTCCCATCGTAACCCCATCCAACTATTTTGGTACCCTGGTGCTTCCCCTGGTCGAGGTCCCTGGCCGATGCCATGGCATCCTGCCTGACCCTCCTCAGCTTGTTAGGATCGCAGACCAGGTACGACATGTCTGGAGAGAGGTGGCCGTCAGCGATAAGGTCCTGGAGGAATCTAGAAGCCAAGGCAGCAGCAGCAGTGGGTGGAACGTCGAACCGGATGCTTGGATGCGGAGCTGGACTTCGACCGTACGTGTTTGACCGACTTACGCAGTTTTTTTGTGACTTTTGGAGTTTGGTGATAGGACCTTAGACCTTAAACAGTATCCAGCCCTAAAACCACCTACGTTGGGTAAATAATAACGTGGAAAATCCAGTTGCAAGGAAAAAGGTTTTTACCTGAAAAACGAGGCGATTTTGTATGAGAAGTGAGCTTTCCGGCGTCTGGCGGACTTAATTTAGGTCTTACGGCAATATCGAAGGCATATTTCCGATAGAGTTTTTAGCGCTCTACAACTTTGTCGTCAGTGAAATTTATCGAATCTCGAACTTAAGTGGCTTTTCTGTGAGTTTAAAGATGGTGTATGCTAAGCTATGTTTTGCATATAAATATAAAAGTCCATTTTTGCATAGCAAGAAGTTCAAACCAAAAAGTTGAAGCGGACAAACCACCCTTAAAATTCAATTTTACATAAGAAAACACACTGCCAAATTCGAAATAATCTATATTTCACTTTTCATTGGACCTACGGCGTACCCTAATATATATATATTTTATATATAATATATATATATATATAATTATATATATAATATATATATATTATATATATATATATATATATATATATATATATGTAGGCCCTATTATATTTTATATATATATATATATATATATATATATATAATATATAATTTTATGTATATATATATATATATATATATATATATATATATATATATATATATATATATATATTATTATATATGTATATATCTTATCTTATAATAATAAAAGCGAAAGTGTGTCCGTCTGTCTGTCTGTCTGTCTGTGTGTGTGTGTGTGTGGTATAGGTTCCCCCCCTGTGGCGCAAACACCTCATATGGCACATTTTTGGAATCAGGTTGACCAGGGGAAGGTCATAAGCCCACTTATGAGATGATCCGATCCCTTTTTTTTCTTTTTTTTTAGCAGCCTAAATTTGCGAGAATCGTGAAAAAAAAAGTGGGTTGCGAGAATTGAGGAAACCTTGATGTAGGGTGATGGGTATGGGTGAGTGAATGGGTGGGGTGATGGGTAATGGGTGTGGGCGGATGGGTGAGTGAAAGGGTGGGGGGTGATGGGTTGGGGTGATGGGTGATGGGTGAGGGAATAGGTGGAGGGTGATAGTAAAGGGTGAGTGAATGGTGTGTGGTGATGGTAATGGGTGAGTGAATGGGTGGGGGTGATGGGTAATGGGTGAGTGAATGGGTGGGGGGTGATGGGTAATGGGTGAGTGAATGGGTGTGTGGTGATGGGTAATGGGTGAGTGAATGGGTGGGGGGTGATGGGTTTAAAGGGGGAGTGAATGGGTGGGGGTGATGGGTAATGGGTGAGTGAATGGGTGGGGGGGTGATGGGGTAATGGGTGAGTGAATGGGTGGGGGGGTGATGGGTAATGGGTGAGTGAATGGGTGGGGGAATACATACATTTCCCCATCCATGATTTCAGGAAAGTTAGAAGGGGCTATTGGAGAGTCCATGTTTGGTGGGCCGAAGGCCCAAAACAGGTGGTGGGCCGAAGCCCGGCCAATAGCCCTCCGCAGGAGCTAGCCAAAAAGTCCGCCCGGAGGGCGGCTTTGCGGCTAGGGATATATAATATATAATATATATATATTATAAAATATTATATATATAGATATATATAATTATATATATATTATTATATATATATATTAGTGATGGATCGAGAGGTCGGTTTTTTTACTACCGCGGTTGCGATTGTGTTTTTCGATTTGCTACAACCACGGTTGCGGTTGCGGTTGCGGTTATCAAATCTAGGAAAAATGCGTAAATTATTAACTGGAATATTACGTTATAGAGCAATTTAGCCACACTTGGTACATTATGTATACTAAATATCATATCGAGTCGAGTATGGCTCTTTTTATCTCGGCATGGGCGACCTTGGTCACTCATAGGTTTTGATACATCTAGCGTAGCTTTGAGAGCTTGAATCAAGTGGTGTCTGCATTTTCGATCTACGATATTTTTACGGTACGGTTTGAGCACAGATGATGGGATCAAAGGGTGGAGGTACGGGACCGATTCTCGTCGCTTGGCAGCGCGAGCAGAGTCTCTCAAACGTACATAACACTGATGGTGGTAATAGGTGTCACCTGCATGTGCATTGAGAGTGAAGTGTGGGGCAGGTGTATCTGGCTTCTTTCCTGTGAATACAGGAGTGAGGCAAGGGTGCGTCCTTGCCCCATCACTTTTCAACGCTTGTATGGACTGGGTATTGGACAAGGTTGTAGATCAAAGTGATTGTGGAGCATCCGTCGGCAACACCAAGATCATGATCTTGTTTTGCCGATGATGCAGTAATCTTTGCTGAGTCGCTGGAGGTCCTGGTGATGGTTCTCGAGACGCTGCACGAGGAGGCAAAGCCTTTGGGACTTGAGGTCTCCTGGCTCAAGGCCAAGGTCCAGGTGTTTGGAGACTTACTAGCAGTACAGATGAAGCAGTACAGTCTGTTCATGCTTTGTGGCGAGACATTGAGATCTTGGAAAGTTTTATATACCTTGGTAGCGAAAGTCCATAATGACGCGGGCCCACGTCAAGAAGTCTTACGGGGGATTGGCATAGCCCACGGTATTATGGACTCGCTCAGCGGGAGTATTTGGGGTTGTCGGTACCTGTGCAGGAGGACAAAGATCCGGATCTTCAAATCGCTTGTGATCCCTGTCTTACTCTATGGTTGTGAGACATGGACACTAAATAGTGATTGAAGAGACGAATCAATGCCTTTGGTAATAAGTGTCTTCGCAGAATCAGGGGGTATCGCTGGATGATTACGTGTCAAATCAGCGATTGCACCGTGAGACTGAATCGAGGCCTATTACCTGCATAGTCCGCCCAGCGCCAACTTCGGCTATATGGGCATATGGCACGCTACCCTGAAACGATCCTTCCCATCGGGTTGTATCTGTAAGAGACAATCCGGCGTGGAGGAGGCTAAGGGGGCGCCCACAAGGTCGTGGCTGGGGCAATTTTGATGTTTCTTGTCGAGAGCTGCTTGGTATGGGAAAGGAGCCTGCATGGGAACTCGCGCGTGGTGACCCCCGGGAGTGGCGTCGTAGGTGGGCGAGGCGACGCGCCCCCCGGCGTATGCCCCCAATGATTGATTGATTACATGTGCATCAGCCGCTACATCAAACAGTCGACAAGTAATTAAAAGTTTTCGTGGTCTATTCCCAACGCTTTAGAATGGCTTTACAAAAATCGGTGATTAACTTGTGGGGTTAACCTCCTCACCCTCACATATCAACAGCTAATTGCATTGTCCAATAACATAATTCGCTGGATGCCCTGAACTTTTTTTTACTATTCTGAGGACCGGCCAATTTCTGTAGTTTCTCTCTCGCCCTTTTTTACCCAAAAAACTACTACAATAACTCCTGCGGTTTTGTGATACCTAGCCTTATGTGATTTAAAAGATCTGCAGTACCTGAGCTTTCATTCATCTGACTAATTGTGATATTGATACCAGGAGGACGAGTAACGGCACTAATAGCATTAAAGTCTTTCAAATCTGTCCCAAAATAGTTTAGTCCCTTATCTTTAGGAGTT
The DNA here is from genome assembly GCA_016584305.1 of Chionoecetes opilio. Classification (NCBI taxonomy): domain Eukaryota; kingdom Metazoa; phylum Arthropoda; class Malacostraca; order Decapoda; family Majidae; genus Chionoecetes; species Chionoecetes opilio. Next base: position 11,284 of record JACEEZ010012551.1, on the reverse strand, counting down.
TGCAAGGCTTCATGAGGTTTGTCCAATTGACACAGACAACAGAGTTTCCCAATTCATATTTTCGGTAGAAGGGCATGTTCACGCTAGTAGACGTCAGGTACGAATGGCATCAGGCACCCTGCACTGTTGCTGCTGGGAATGTCGGGCACTCACAGACACGGCCATTAATTGTAACTAGAGAAAACACAACAAAATAAACACATGGATATGGCATACAGTTCATAAAACATTAAAATTCGTATATTTGTAATTAAACTGATGTATTGCATATGACTGAAAATTAGGAAATAGAAAACTAAAAAAAACGACATATTTGACCCGAAAATGACGTTTTAGATGACCTTGATGGGTTAACCTTGACCTCAAATCATCATGATAATATCATAAATGGATTCCTCCGAAAACCCGTGAAAAGTGGTATCATACATGGTTTGCATACATATTTAATTGATAATCCTCTAATCCGGGTGGCGGCCATTTTATATATCGCTAATATGGCGGCCCCGAGGCGGCCCCGAGGGGCGCTCGTCAAAAATCGAAAGAGTATGGCATGGGCAACATCTGGGCCAAATTTGGTGGATTCCAATCATTGACAACCCTATTTGTGAACCAGTTTCTTCCTATTTATCTTATTTCTCCGGATTTATCTTGTTGCGCCTTACTACAGCATGGTCACTTAGCAGTACCTGTTGTCCCTCCTTCAAATGTTCTGCCACTACCTGTTCCTGTCTCTTATTTCTTTTCCAGGCACTATATTGCTCTATGTTGTTCCTTGCTGCGTTCCATGTCGGTTGTTATGTTTCCTGAAATGTCGTCATCCATTGATTGTGGGTGATAACACCCTGACAACAACAAATTTTTTCTTACATTTCTGCTGAAATTAAGAAGAAAAAAATCCTATTGTACGAAGAGTGCATGAACTTCTTAAGCTTACCTGAAGACATCCCTTGACCGTGATGACCTCCTTAATCCTGTCAGTCACGTAAACGAGATCTTGAGAGTCGAAATAACCATAATCACCCGTGTGCATCCAGTCCTCTGCATCAATGATAGAAGTATTGGCAGCAGGGTTATTAGCGTAGCCAAGCATTGTGGTGGGGCTCCGTACACACAGTTCCCATGTTGACCTCTCCTAACATCTGTCCGTTGTTGACGTCAATTACCTGCAGTCATTGATGATCCTTAATTTCGCATCCCTTTTAAGGCACACCACACAACACACACACACACACACACACACACACACACACACACACACACCACACACAAAACACACACACCCGTATCCGTAGTGTAGGGGTAGCACGCTCGGTTCACAACCGAGAAGTCCCGGGTTCGATCCCCGGGCGGAGCGGAAAAATATGGGGGGTGTTTCCTTAAAACCGGAGCCCCCGTCCCACCAGCATGAATGGTTACCCGGGGGTTTGCCGGGGTTTGTGACCTGCTCTCCGGGGGTGCTGGCTTCGGCCAAAAACCCAAACACTAAGGATGAATGATAAAAATGTTGATATGGAGACGGGCCATACGAGCGTTGCTCAGGCCCTGTAAAATACAACTAGAGATGAAACAACACACACACACACACACACACACACACACAATTTTATATATATATATTATATATATATATATATTTACATATATATATATATATATATATATATATTTACATATATATAATGTATATATATATATATATATATATATATATATATATAATATTTTATATATATATATATATATATATAAAAAATTTATTACTGTTTTATGTATGGCAAATAAGCGGGACTGGCAACTAAGCGGGCTTTTTGTTACCTCTTTTTGTTGTGCCCTTGGCCAGTAGTTTGTGATATAAAAGATAAAAAAATATATATATATAAATATATATATTTATATATATATATATATATATATATTATATATATATTATATTAAAATATTTTAATATATATAATATATATTTTAAAATATTATATATAATATATATATATATATATATATATATATATATATATATATATATATAAAATATATAATTTATATATATATATTTTTTATCTTTTATATCACAAACTACTGGCCAAGGGCACAACAAAAAGAGGTAACACAAAGCCCGCTTAGTTGCCAGTCCCGCTTAGTTGCCCATACATAAAACAGTAATCAATCATCATTGGGGGCATACGCCGGGGGGGGCGTCGCCTCGCCAACCCTACGACGCCCCTCCGGGGGTCACCAAGCGCGAGTTCCCATGCAGGCTCCTTTCCCATACCAAGCGCTCTCGACAAGAAACATCAACTTGCCCCAGCCACGAGCCTTGTGGGCGCCCCCTTTGGCCTCCTCCACGCCCGGGTTGGGCTCTTACAGATAAAACCCGTGGGAAGGACAGTTTCAGAGTAGCGTGCCACATGCCCATATATCCGAAGTTGGCGTTGACGGACTATGCGGTAATAGGCCTCGATTCAGTCTCACGGTGCATCGTGATTGACACTATCATCCCAGCGATACCCCGTTCGCGAGACACTTTTACCAAAGTACATAAACACTGATGGTGGTAATGGTGTCACATGCATGGCATTCGAGAGTGAAAAAGTGTGGGGCAGGTGTACCTGTTCTTTTCTTGAATACAGGAGTGAGCAAGGGTGCGTCCTTGCCCCATCACTTTTCAACGTTGGTAGGACTGGGTATGGACAAGGTTGTAGATCAAGTGATTGTGGAGATCCGTCTGGACAACACCAAGATCATGATCTTGTTTTGCCGATGATGCAGTAATCTTTGCTGAGTCGCTGGACGCCCTTGGGTGATGGTTCTCGAGGGCGCTGCACGAGGAGGCAAAGCCTTGGACTTGAGGTCTCCTGGCTCAAGACCAAGGTCCAGGTGTTTATTGGAGACTTACTAGATGAAGCAGTACAGCTGTTTCATGCGCTGTGGCGAGGACATTGAGATCTTGGAAAGTTTTACCTACCTTGTAGCGGCAGTCTAATGACGGGCGGGTCACGTCAAGAAGTCTTACGGCGGATTGGCATAGCCCACGGTATATGGACTCGCTCAGACGGAGTATTTGGCGATGTCGGTACCTGGCAAGGGAGGACAAAGATCCGGATCTTCAAAATCGCCTTGTGATCCCTGTCTTACGTTTATGTTGTGAGACATGGACATTAAATAGTGACTTGAAGAGCGAATCAACTGCATTTGGTAAATAACGTGTCTCGCAGAATCATGGGTATCGTGGATGATAAGTGCAATCAGCGATTGCACCGTGAGACTGAATCGAGCCTATTGCATGCATAGGTCCGTCAGCGCCAACTTCGGCTATATGGGCAGTGGAACGTACCTGAAACCGAGCCTTCCCATCGCGGGTTGTATCATGTAAAGAGACAATCCGGCGTGGAGGAGGCCAAGGGGGCGCCCACAAGCTCGTGGCTGGGGCAAGTTGAAGTTTCTTGTCGCGAGCTGCTTGGTATGGGGGGAACAAGAGCCTGCATGGGAACCGCGCGTGGTGACCCCGGGAGTGGCGTCGTAGGGTGGGCGAGGCGACGCGCCCCCCGGCGTATGACCCCTAATGATTGATTGAATTGCCTGTGCATCAGCCGCTCGCTACATCAAACAGTAGGACAAGTAATTGAAAGTTTTCGTTGGTCTATCACAACGCTTTAGAATGGTATCACAACATCGGTGATTAACTTGTGGGGTTAACCTCCTCACCCTCACATATCACACAGCTCATTGTATTGTCCAAATAACATAATTCGCTGGATGACCTGAACTTTTTTTACTAGCTCTGAGGGACCGGCCAATTTCTGTGTCTCTCTCTCGCCGTTATACCAAGAACTACTACCAATAAATTCCTGAGGTTTGTGATACCTAGCCTATGTGATTAAAGATTCTGCAGTAACCTGAGCTTTCATTATCTGGACTAATTGTGATATTGATACCAGGAGGACGAGTAAAACGGCACTAATAGCATTAAGTCTTTCAAATCTGTCCCAAAATATTTTAGTCCCTTATCTTTAGGAGTTTGCAAGGCTTCATGAGGTTTGTCCAATTGACAACAGACAACAGAGTTCCCAATTCATATTTTCGTAGAAGACATAGTTCACGCTAGTAGACGTCAGGTAAGAATGGCATCAGGCACATGCACTGTTTGCTGTGGGAATGTCGACCACTCACAGGACACGGCATTAATTGTAACTAGAGAAGAAAAAACACAACAAAATAAACGCATGGCTATGGCATACAGTTCATAAAACATTAAAATTGGTATATTTGTAATAAACTGAATGTATTGCATATGACTGAAAAAATAGGAAATATGAAAATAAAAAAAAAACGACATATATGACCGAAAATGACGTTTTAGATGACCTTGTGGGTTAACCTTGACCTCAAATCATCATAATAATATCATTAAAGGTTCTCGAAAACCCGTGAAAAGTGGTATCATAACATGGTTTACATACATATGTAAAATGATTTTACTTCTAATCCGGGTGGAGGCCATTTTATTATTTCGCTAATATGGCGGCCCCGAGGCGGCCCCGAGGGGTTCGTCAAAAATCGAAAGAGTATGGCATTGGGGCAACATCTGGGCCAAATTTTGGTGGATTTCCAATCATTGACCAACTATTGTGAACCAGTTTCTCCCTATTTATCTTATTTCTCCGGATTTATCTGTTTGCGCCTTACTACAGCATGGTCACTTCGCAAGTACCTGTTGTCCCTCATTCAAATGTTCTGCCACTACCTGTTCCGTCTTGCTTTCTTTTCAGGCACTATATGCGCTATGTTGTTCCTGCTGCGGTCCATGTCGCTGTTATGTTCCTGAAATTGTCCTCATCCAGTGATTTTGTGGGTGATAACAGCTGACAACAATAGATTTTTTCTTACATTTCTTCTGAAATTCAAGAAGAAAAAAAACTTATTGTAGAAGAGTGCAGCAACTTCTTATGCTACCTGAAGACGTCTTTGAACCGTGAATGACCTCCTTAATCCTGTCAGTCAGTAAAAGAGAATCTTGAGAGTCGAAATAACCATAATCACCTGTATGTGCATCCCGTCCTCTGCATCAATAATAGAAGTAGTGGCAGCAGGGTTATTCAGCGTAGCCAAGCATTATGGTGGGGCCACGTACACACAGTTCCCATGTTGACCTGCTTCTAACATATGTCCGTTGTTGTACGTCAATTACCTGCAAGTCATGATGATCCTTAATTTCGCATCCTATAAGGCACACACACACACACACAAAAACAAACACACACACACACACACACACACACACACACACAACACACACACACACACATAAAACACACACACACAAAACAAACACACACACACACACACACACACACACCACACACACACACACACACACACACACACACACACACAAACACATACTATATTATATATTTATATATATATCTATATATATATATATATATATATATATATATATATATATATATATATATATATATATCTATATATATATTATATATATATATTATATAATTTATATATATATTTATTTATTTTTTATATCCAAAACTACGGCCAAGGGCACAACAAAAAGAAGGTAACACAAAGCCGCTAGTTGCCATACATAATACAGTAACAATCAATCATTGGGGCATACGGCCGGGGGGCGCGTCGCCTCGCCAACACTACGGACGCCATCCTGGGGGTCACCACGGCGCGAGTCTCCATGCAGGCTCCTTTCCCATACCAAGCAGCTCTCGACAAGAACACATCAGCTTGCCACAGCCACGAGCCTTGTGGCGACCTCTTGCCTCCTCCACGCCGGATGTCGCTTACAGATACAACCCATGGGAAGGATCAGTTCAGAGTAGGTTGCCACATGCCCATATATCCGCAGTTGGCGTGGACGGACATGCTTTAATAGGCCTCGATTCAGTCTCCCGGTGCAATCGCTGATTTGACACGTAATCATCTCAGCGATACCGATGATCTGCGAAAGACAATTATTACCCAAAGGGGGGGGGGACATTGATTCGTCTCTTCAACTCACTATTTAGGTCCATGTCTCACTAAATCAAATAGTAGACAGGGCTCACAAGGACTTGAAGATCCGGATCTTGTCCTCCTGCATAAGGTACCGACAACGCCAAATTACTCCGCTGAGCGAGGTCCATTAGGACCGTGGGCTATGCCAATCCACCGTACGACTTCTGACGTGACCCGCTGGCGCCACAGGGACTGCGCTACCAAGGTATGTAAAACTTTCAAGATCTCGAAATGTCCTCGCCGCATCATGAACAGGGGCTGTACTGCTTCATCTAGTAAGTCTCCAAACACTTGGATCTTTGGTCTTAAGCCAGAGACCTAAAGTCCAAAAGCTTTGACTTACTGTGCAGCGCATCGAGAGCCATTCACCAGTACCTCAGCGACTCAGCAAAAAGAGTTACTTGAATCATAGGCAAAAACAAGATCAGTGAATCTTGGGTGCTGACGTGGATGATCCACAATTACTTTGAATCTACAACCTTGTCCCATACCCAGTCCATACACGGGATGAAAAGTGATGTGGACAAGGACGCACCTGCCTCACTCCTGTATTAACAGGGAAATAAGCTAGATACACCTGCCCACACTCACAGCACTCTCAGTCCCAGAATACAGGACCGGTTATCAAACCAATAGTCCCTGCAGGATCCCGCGGAAGTCGCAGAGAAAATCCCCAAAGGACTCACGATGCACTGATGTCAAACGCCTTCTTGAGATCAACATAGGGCTGCAAGCATCCCCTGTCGAAACTCACGTCGAGCCGTTCTACCAGGACACGAAGCGCTAGGAAGACGCGTCCGTTGTTGACTTACCAAGGCGTGAACACAGACTGCTGAGGTTCTATGATGCTTCAGCAGATGGACTGCGCGATCCGTTTCAGCAATAGATGGGCTAGCTGGACACCTTCGCCGGTACGCTGAGCAGGGTAATACCGCGGTAATTGTTGCAGTCCTGACGGTTCCCTTTCACTTTCCAGATAGGGACGACCAGCCCCCTTTCCAGTCAGGAGGAATGGTACCTGATTGACCACACGGCAGTAGGACAGAATGAACCCGCGGATCATGGCCTCACCCCAAGCTTTGAGGAGCTCCGCATGATATTACAAACACAGATGCCTTTCCACCTCGAAACTTAGGTACAGCTCTCTGACCTCTCAAGAGAGGCTGGGTTTCGTCAATGGGGAGGATCGGATCCACTGCTGTAATCCAGTGGGTGAAGCTGCCTCAGTTAGAGGTCCACAGTGAACAATGCCCAAGTACTTCAGCAAACGAGCATCATGCCCATCCATGTACGACACGATGCGCCCATCTGCTGCTCGAATACGCACTCGCCCGAGATGGGACTTGGAACGGAGCTTCTTCAGGCTTGGTAGGCGGGTCGGAGGTCATTAAGCGTTCAATGGCCCCGACATCCTTAGCGAGACTTTCCCTGTACATAACCTAATCCTTGTCTCTACCAGGAGGGTTAGTCCTGCGTGACAGAGCCATGTGCTGGTCCTGGTTCCCAGCAACCTGACAGCGCGACTTCCTCGATTTTGTCCAGCGTCTCCGTCGAGACAAAACCACGCCTTGGACCTCGGGCGCTCCTCAATACACTCCTTGCAGCCTGTAGAGTTTCACGTTTGTAGGTTTATCCACACAGGTCTACAGGGTCCTCGAGGGCACCGAGCACATCAAACCGATTTGAGACTGCACCGCTACTCATGAGCACATGTCAAGTTCCTTCAGTTTCTCAAGATGAAACACAGTATGTACCTTTTGAGATTCCTTCTGGACTGGACATGAAAGCTTACGTGTAGAACAACAAGTTGAACATTAAGAACATAAGAACATAAGAAAATAAGGAAGCTACAAGAGGCCGCGAGCGGCCTAACACGTGGTAGTTCATGTCAACTAAACACTACTACCTCCACCTTTCAATCCCCATCCATGAACCTTATCCAGCTCCTCTTTAAAGCTCCCTAATGACTGCGCATTAACTTACAGTCTACTAGAGACCATTTCCATTCGTCACCACCCTATTTGTGAACCAGTGTTTCCCTATTTCCTTTCTAAATCTACGCTTTTCCAGCTTGCATCCGTTACTTTTGTTCTACCTGGTATAAAAGCCGTAAGAACTTTTCACCCCTCTCCTTTATAAATCCCTTTATCCACTTAAAAACTTCTTTCAGATCGCCCTTACTCTGCGTCTCCGAGTGATGTATTTAATAACTTTCAATCTCCTCTCATAAACTAAAGTTACAGCCTCCCTTGTATAATTTTGGTCCATACTTTTCTGCACTTTTCTAACAACACTATATCCATCCTGTAACAATGGAGACCAAAACTGAACGCATCGTTTGTGATCTTGTTCCACAGAAATCAGCACTACGGTAATAACCCTGCAGTTCTGGAGGATCCTCTCAACGAGTACTAACAAGGACGTGGTCGATCTTCCTTAGCTACCCTCCGGCATTACTATACCATGTCCACATTGTAATCCAGCGGTGCAGCTTCTGAGTCTCTGGTACCAAGAACTGCAATTATAAACCTTTAGTACAGGATGCGCATTAGTAAAAATTTAACGAAAACTAGAAAAAAATAGTAGAAAGCTGATCTTTTCAAGGGAGCTCAGAAAAACATAAGCATGTCCACTGTGAAAGTTCTGCAAATTAACCTGGTGGCATTTTCAGAAAACATTAAGTGGCCGCTATAACCAATTTGCGATAAATGGTTAAACTACCAAAATCAGCATAAACTGGCAAACGTATTACAGTGG
>JACEEZ010012550.1:0-11116 GCA_016584305.1 Chionoecetes opilio | reverse complement strand
CATAATTTGTAAAAAAAACTTTAATTTTTGTTTTTTAATACATCTAAAAACCCGTGCTTTTTTTTTTTTCAGACTTTTTCTCAGCTTCAATGATAGTTTAAGTTTTTTCTTAAAGTGTTTTATGTTGTCTTAAGTCCCCCCCCATTCTTTTTTTTTGTATTGTCCTGCCTCAAACTTCTTTCAACTTTTTTACGCTTACGCTAAGCCTTCGATCCCTTGGTATCTTTTTTTTTTGGAGTTTTTTTTTTTTTTTATGGGTAAATGTTTTTTTTTACAAAAATTCGGCATTTTTCGGAAAATTTGTTGTCGAAAACCCCGGTCCCGTTTCTCATTTCCCAAATTTGCCAGTCCATTGTTAAAGGCCCCCTTAAGGTTTTTTTTCCCCGAAGGGACTCACGAAAAAAATTCAAATGATTAAATTTTCACCGCCGTTGCTTTTTCTGGCCCAATCCCCTATATGTTTGTTATCTGTCCCCCTGGGTTTTTTCAAGTTTTTTAAAATTTTGTGTCCCAAGGGGTTTTTTTTTTATCAAATTGAAAAAATTTTGGAAAATATCTTGCGGGTCATACCACGTTTTGAAAATATTTTTCGCCCCCCTTGTGGGGTTATTGTGATTTTTTTTTTAGACAAGGTCTTGGGCGAAGCGTTTGGAAAAGCTTCAGCCAAAAACTCATGTCCCGGTTTTTTCCCCCCTAGATTGTTCAAAGAATTCCCTCATATGGGAAAATTTAGGTCTCCGAGAGCACTATTAGGCATGGTTTTAAAAAGGGTAAAGATGAGAGCATACCCTAACCTGCGCGTGGCATTCGGTTTTCTCTCTCCCTGGCAGAGCCTATGGTGGGTGGAGGGCCCCCCTTACCCCCCGGGGGGCCCGGGCTACGGGGGGACTCCTGGGTTTTTCCCATTTTTCCTTTCCCCCCGGTTACCCCATACCCATTTTAACTCCGAAAGGAAAAGAAAAAAACTGGGGAGGCTGGTCACAGACTTGCCCGGCCCCCGGGATCGAACCAGGGGGCCCCCAGACGTAGCCAGGCCCGCTACCACTGCCACGGAGGCCCGGAAATGAGGGGATCCACTGTAGGCTGGGTGGGGGGGTTAAATTTTGGTGTAAAAAATAAATTTTATCCTTGTTAAAAACTATAGAAATTTGCCCGTCGGTCCTGCCCCTCCACCCGCACGCCACACCGCACACACTGTCCCCTCCCACCCCCCACACTCGCCCCCAAAAATTGTCCCCAACACCGCCCCACCTGTCACACACTCCCCACCACTTCACACACGTCCCAAACACACCCCCACACACACACCCCCCAACCCACACACACTTGTCACACAAAAAATCACACAGTCACAACACAAAACCCCCACACACCACACACCCCCACACACACACCACCACCCACAACCACACCAAACCACACAACAACCTGTCCCCCCCGAAACACACACACCCACTTGGTCACACACCCACACACACACACACACACACACGTTTTTTTTTGTTTTTTTTTTTTTGTCCCTTTTGTTTTTTAGTTTTTGTTTTTTTTTAGAATGATAATGCCTAAGCCCATAAAAGTGAAATTCTACCCGCCGCCTGCAAATAATTTAAGTGTTTTTTTGGCCCGAAACCAACCCCCCCCCGTGGGGGGGGTGGGGGGGGGTTTTAAACCAACAACCCCAACCCACCCCCGGGCCTTGGCCACCCTTTACCTAATTCACCCTGGCCTGGGGTGACCCCAGGCCTTAAGACATTTTAAGAAAGCTACCCCCCCCAATCCTCACTTTCGCTTTTTCCGCCCGGGATTCCGAAACCCCGGGAACTGTTCCCTCGTTTTTGTAAAGCCGAGCGGGTGGGCTTAACCACTTACACTAATAGTTCCAAACGAAAAAACCACACACACCACACACACCACACACAAACACACACACACACACACACCAAACACCAGGACACACAGACAAGACAACACACACTGTTTTTCCCCCACAAGCCACACCCACACCAGTCCACACACAACACACCACACTGTCCACACCACACTGTCACACCACACACTGTCACCAAACACCACCACACCGTCCACACCACCAACTTGTCACACACACAACCACTTGGTCAACAAACACACACACTTGTTCCACACCACAACACCTGTTCCCCCCCCCCCCCCCCCCCCACACAACAACACACTGTCCCCACCCCCCCCCCCACGAACACAACAACACTTTCCCCCCACCACAGCACAGTCCCCCCCCAACACAAACAAGCGTTCCCAACAACACCAACACACTGTCCCCACACAACACAACACAACCAAACACACACCACACAACCCACACACACACAACAACACCACACTGTCACACACACAACCACAACACCTGTTCCCCACCCACCCACACTGTCCAACACACACACCTTGTGTTCCCCCCAACAACACCAAACACTGTCACACACCACACTGTTCCACAAGCCAACCACACACTGTTCACCACAAAACAACCTGTCACAACACACACACCACTTGTCCACAACAAACAAAACACTGTCCAACACACACAACACTTGGTACCAACACACACAACAAACGGTCACACAACAACACACTGTCCCCGAAAACACAACACACTGTTCCCACATCACACACACTTGTCCCCCCAACAACCACACACACACACTGTCACCACACCAACACTTTTCCCCACACAAAACACACACACTGTCCCCCCCCCCAAACACACACACACACTGTTCACACAACACACACACTGTCCACACACACAACAACACTTGTCCACAACACACACAGACACACTGTCCCACAAACCACACACCACTGATCCCACCCCCCCCACACACCCACACACCACACTGGTCCCACCCAACACACACAACTGTTCCACCCCCCCCCCCCCACACAACACAACACCACTGTTCAGCACACACACACTGTCCACAAACACCACACAAAACCTGTCCAACAACACACACACTGTCCACAAAAACACACACCTGGTCCACCACCCACAAAAACACCTGTCCCCCCCCACACACACACTGGTTCCCCCCCGACAACAACCACCACACTTTTTTCCCCCCCCCCCACACACACACAACCTGTCCCCACAACCACACAAAACCTCCCCCCACACAACACAACACTGTCCCAACAACACACAACCTGTTCCCACACACAACACTTGTTCCCCACAACACCACAACACTGTCACACAACCCACACTGTCCCCCACACCACAACAACCACAACCACACCACACACAACCCACACCACACACCTGTTCCCACACACCAACACACCTGTTCCACACACAAAACACACACACTGTCCACACCCAAACCACACCCACTGTCCCCCCCCCCCCCCCCACAACCACACAAACACACACACTGTTTCCAACACACACACAACACCTGGAACACCACACCAACCACCAACTGACACAACCACAACACAACCACTGACCAACACAACACACCACACACCCACCAAACACCAAACAACACACACACCTGTTTCACAAACAACCACAACACAACCACCACATTGTCGCAACCACACACATTGTCCCAACACCTGTGGGTTTTTTTTTTTCCCTTGTTGGGTTTTAGTAAATTTTTTCAATGCAAAACCCATTTTTTGTTTTTTGGGGCCCCGTGGGGGCCCCCCACCGCTTGATGCGGCGCCCGCCAAAACTAATTTATACCCCGTCCCCTGCCCTTTCGTCCCCCCTCCTTCGCCATCCCTGGTTCCCTTATGGATGCCTGTTTGCGCAAAGCGCCGAGTTGGTAAATGAGGCACATCTTTGGGTTTTAATTCGGGTATTTGTCCCGTAGGAACCTTGGTCACTATGTGGTTTATTTTGAAAACGTTTTTCCCAAAGGTTTGTCTGTTTTTCCGTTTTTTTGGAGTCCCCCACGCAGGGTGGTCCCCACCCCGGGGGGTACAAGTGCTTGAAGAGGGTGTGGGGCCCCTCTTATTTAGCGAAAGCGTTTTTTTTTTTTATCTTTTGAACGGCCCCCCACCCCCTTTGGAACTTTTGTAAAAATACTTTTTGCCTCTGGGTTAATATCCTTTTTTCAAATATGGGTCAGGCAGAAATCCCGTCCCCCCCCCGTGGGGTTGGTTTTTTGCTTTTTTGGAACCACCGTACCTTCAAGTTTTTAAATTTTACCAGAATTTTTTCCGGTCCCAATAATTTTTTGTAGATGTATAATTATAGCGGTAACCTTTCCTCCTCCTACGCCCCTTTTTTCTATTGAGTAAAAGGTCCCCCCCGAGTTCACGTAACCCTTTTCCCATAAGATCCCCCCACATGGTTTCCCCCCCCCCCCGGACGTTTCAAAATTTAATTCTATCGTGTAAAAAGATCGTTTTTTTGGTTACTGCCCCCTTTCAAAGTGACCTGGCTTTCTTCTCCTGCTTTTCGCCAATGGACTCCCACATCTGAACAAACCAAATACTCCCCCAACAACGTACAAAATCACTGAGTGGGGGGACTTGTTAAAATAATTGTCCAGCATAAGGGAAGCCCTTGTTTCACCTTGTCCCCCCGTAAAAGTTGCGAAGGAAATCCAGCCAGCCTGCTTTCTTGCCTTTTCCCCTTTTACCACCTTTTTTTTGTAATATGTTTTGGGATAAAGTTTTGTTTTTCAGTCCCACCACTGAGGGGTAAGTTTCCCTAAAGTCCTCTTTTATAAATTGCCTCCTTGGTGTCCCTACTATGTTGACCCGCCCCGGTGGCTTCCCAAACGTGTGGGTGCATTGGTAGTTAATTCCCCCCCTGAAACTGTAAATGTAAAATATGCCCTCAAATTTTTGTTTGGTTTCCATTGAAGGAACATGTTTAAATTTTTTTTGCCTCACTGGCCCCACGAGAGTTAAAGTTGATGCCAAGATTTTTCCAGTTTTTTTCTTTTTGTAGTTGTTATTCCCGGCATCAGGATACTGAAAAGAAACAACCTGTTTCCCTTCGAAGTACCCCTGGGGTGGTCCCAATCCATCAAAAAAGAAAGCTACAGACGCGGTGTAGACGGTGGGTCCCCTGTTTTTTTTTTTTTATGTTCCCGGAGATTAGATCAAAAAAAAAATACCAGATGTTCCAAGGACCCGCGTCCCTTGTTGGGCACTCCACTGTTTGACCACACTGGACGACTGAAGAACACTGCACACGCCGCCCCCCCGCTACACACCTGCTCCCCCTGTTCAGTAAGGAAACGAGTGCAAGCCCACATCCCCGAGCTTTTCCAGTAATTGCCCCATTTTGTCCGTAATCTTTGTTGTAGTAAAAAATGCCCGTGGTCTACCTTTGTCCAAAGGCTTTTTTGCAAAAATCAAGATAGACCACATCCAACATTTTTTTGTTATATTTCCCAGCCTTTTTCTAAAATTGTTTTTCATAGTGGGGCGAGCAGTTTGGGAGAAGGGCCAATGAAACGCCCCAAACGCGAAAAGCCCATGGTTTGGGTCCTTTGGTTTTCATTTTTGTTTATTTTTTGTTTCGAGATATTTGAAGCCCATGTTTTTTCTTAAACTATTATTTCCTCTCCAAGACTTTAATAATGTGGGGAGGTTTAAGGCAACTGGTCGATAATTTTTTTTGCTTCTGTCCTTTCGACCCCTCCCCTTGTGGATTTTGGGGTGTGGATGTTTGGCACTTTTTTTAATTGCTTTTGGTATTATTTTCCCGGATTTCTAATGAAGTTCTATAAAAGAGAGAGCAAAAGGAACGCTTCCAGCTCTTTTTAGCACAACGTTTTTTTAAGGAGCACAGCAGGGAAAGTGGGTCCGGTCCCAGCTGCCCGAAGGTTTAGTAGTTCACCAACTCCTTTAATTTGCTCCTCCTCTATGATGTCCCCCTCCTTGCTTAAAGTTTTGTCCCCGTCCAGTTTTTGATGTGCAGTCCAGTAACCTTGGGCGAAAAAAAGTCCCATAGGGTGAGTTTGAATTATTTTTTTTGTCTTTCCCCTTTTCACGGGGGGTTTTTTGCCTGGAAGACAACTTTTTTGTACTGGAGCAGTAGTTTTTTCTTCAACAATCTCCCTTGGGGTTTTCATTTTATGGTTTTCGCCCGTCCCTGAAGTCCAGTCCCCAGTTGGGGCCCAACACTCGCTTCCCTCATTACTGACTTTTTTTTGCGGCATACTTTGTAAAAAGAGTTTTTGGGATTTGTTTTTTAATACATTGCCCACAAGCTTGTAATTTTCTTTTCCCGGTCATCTTTTCTTAAATTTTAAACTGGAATCTTTTTAAGTTTTTTTCTTTCTTCTATTAATGGTAAATTTTTGTTTTTCCAGTTTTGTGTTTAGTATTTTCACTGTTGTTTTGGTGTTTTCTTGAGTTTTTTTTTTTTTCTTAGTTTTTTGTTTTCCTCTTTTCGCATCAGAAAACTTTTTTCGGTTCCCCTTGGTAATGTTTACCCCTTATAAGGAGGGGGTCTTATTAGACCGATCTCTCCTCAAACGGTAACATATTTTCTCTGATTATTTTCCAAGCATTTTCGTCCGTCCAGTATGTTCCGTATTTGGACCTCAGAGGTCGCAAGTCCTTTTCATGAGTGGAGTCCCCCTTTTTTAACTTCACCAAGGTGTCTCTCCTTAAAACTTTTCCCAGCCAGACTGGAACTCGCTGTGGAAAAAATTTTATTCGGCTGAAAATTTTTGGTGTTGCTTTGTTTGTTGGCTGCACTGGGGAAATTCTAGGTTTGCCATATTTGTAGATACGCTGGGTCGTCGTCAGGGTTTATGATGTTTTTTATGATCTGAGAGATTTAGTTTTTGTTTTACAGTAATATTATGTAAGTAGGTTCCATCATTGTTTTGTCATCCACAATGTTCCCAGTTATGTTGTCCACCTCTTGTGGGAGTGTTGATGACTTTTGTTGTAAAACAGAAAATCCTCCGCCAAAAGTTTCAAGACAAGCTTTCTGCCCTGAGTCCCGCATGTTCCCCCTTTCCCCTCCATATACACTCTCCAACTCCCAGTTCTATGAGCGGGGAAGTTTTAGATCACCAGTGAGCAATAATGGTAGGCATGGGTGGGTGGTAAATTGGAGTATTTTAATTACTTTCTTCCTAATCTTTTGTTTAGTTTTGGTCCATTAAATTTTATTTTGTTGGGGCACGCTGGGTGGGCCTGTTATTATTTTTAATATATAACCCAATCAAGGTCTTTTAATGTATAGTAACCAGGGATTTCTGTGTACAAGTTTGATTCTGAGTGGGAGGAAACTTGTGTGTCCTAGCTGCAAAAGTGGTCATTCCACGTAAGGTGATGGAACCACCCGCCTTTTTTTTTTTCTTTTTGTTTTTTTGGTTGTCTGTCCGTTTCTATATGGTTACAAAAGTTTGGTATTTTTTTATTTTCAGCTTTCTCTGATTTTCTTCTGTTAGGTGTGTGTTTGTTCTGTTAGGGAGATTATATACAGGCATTTTTCAGTTTTGGTGCCATTTCTGTGAGTAATTGTTTAATTTTTTTTGGGCCTCTAAATTTTTGGTATGGTAAATTAGGCCCAAGCAAATATTTAGAGTGGATATTTTATTTTTATAAAGGCTGTGTGGGGCATTGCTTGCCACACCTGTTGTGTTGCTGGTATCCTTTGTAAGCGTTTGCGTGGGGGGGCCCCCCACTGCCCAACGGCCACTGCTTTCCAGCATTTGCCAGTATATTTGTTGCTGTTACTTGGTTGCATTTGTGTGCAATTTTGCTGCAATAAAAAAAAGGACTGGTGTAGTAAGCATTTTTTGTTGTTTTTTCCAGTCTGGGTTGTGGGGGGTTCCCACTTTTCCCATGGGCATTGTGTGGATTAGGGGTTTGATGGTGGTGGTATGGTTTTGACCACAAGGCGGGGTAGTTTGGTTTTGGGGGGGGCTTGCCTGTTTGGCCCTTTGTTTGGTTTGTTTCGGTTAGGTTTTGATGGTTCCATAGGGGGGGGGGTAGCGGCGAGTTTGCCCTTCAAATGTTAATCTTTTTTTACATTCCCATATTTCCAAAACACTTCCCCGCTTTTTTCCCTTCTTTCCTGACCCCCATAAGCAAATAATTGTGTGGGATGTAAAAGACGCCAGTTCCCCCCCCCCCCTTACCTTGTTTTTTACACCCTCTTTGCTGGTTTTTTCCACAAGCCCCGTTTAAACAATATCTCCTAGTTTGCACAGTCCCTGGGGGTGGGCCAATTGTTGGACAATTCATCGGCCCCCCCCCACCCCCCCTTAGTCCCATATTTACAACTTGTTGAGTTTTTTTTTGTAAAAAGTAGCATACCTTCCTCCTTTCCGGTTTGGTCCGCTAGCCCCCTGGGTTTCCCCCATTGTTCCCTGCGGGTAGTTTTGGGGTTGTTGCCTTGTTTTTTTGCCCAGTATATGTGTTTTTTGTTATTTTTGATTTTGTGAGGATTGGGGGTTTTTTTTTCCGTTTTGGGGCCCCATTTAAAACTTCTTTATTTTTCCCTCACCATTTTATTTTCGTTTTGATCCCCTAAGTTCCGCGTTTATTTCATCAACGTCCCCACCCGCCCTTTAACAAACATGTTACGCACCTGTTCCCCACTGCTTTTCCAAAAACGTTGTTTGTTGTGTTGTGTTTTTTGTTTTTACCTCCCTCCCCTCTTCCTTCTCCAATATGGCGGTCACCCAAAACCTTGCGCAAAACGAACACCGGTTTACACATCCTTCGCCCAGCGGGTTTTTTTCCCCCCCCTTTGCAAAAACATTCTCAAACAAGTGTTGGTTTAAAAACCTTTGCACAAACCCTTTGTTATTAAAAGAAAGTTCAACTAATATTTGGACCCGTTGAAGCATGGAGGGTTTTTTGAGCAAGTCCCCCCAGCAATGAAATAGAATTTTTTTTTACATTTCTTGGCAACTTATCAAAAACACCTCCCCAGTTAAAACATTGTTTTGTTGCTAAATTGCAAAAACAGTTAAAGGTTTATCCGGAGGTGGCAAGGTTTTTTCAAAAAAAAAACATTGTTGTGGGAACTTCATTTAAAAAATACACACCACCTCCGAATAATTTATCACAGTAAAAGCAAAAGATTTTTTTCCAAACGGAGCTTCGAAATTAATAAACACGGAGGCGGCAAAGCATCTGGGCCAAACGTCCCCCCCCACAACCCTAACACTGGTTTTTTGGTGAACATCTTCTGCACACACAACCCACACACACAAACCCACAAACACCACAACACACACCACACACCACACACACCACACACAACAACACACACACAAACCCCACCACACACACAAACACACCCCACACACCACACACCCACAAACACAAACACCACACACACCCCACCCACACACACACACCAAACCCACACACACACAACACACACACCCAACACACCACACACAACACACACCCACAACACAAACAACCCCCACACCACACACACACACACCACACCCCCCACACAACACACACCCCACACACCACACAACACACACACAAAACCCCCCACACACAACACAAAAACCCCACAACACACACACACACCCCCACCACACACACACACCACACACACCCCACACACCACACCACCACACACCACACACAACAAAAACACCCCCACAACCCACACACACACACAACCCCCAAAAACACACCACACCACAACACCCCACACACACACCACACACCACACAACACACAACAACAACACACACAAACACACCCCACACAAACCACACAACACACCCCACACAACCCAAACCCCCACACACACACCACCAACAAACAACACCCCACACACACACACACACACACCACACACCCCACACCACACCACACCCCCCAACCCACACACACACAAACAACCACACACCAACACACACCCCACACCACACACCACACACACACCACACACACACACACACCAAAAAAACACCCCAAAACCCCCACAAAAACACCACCACCCCAACACCAACCCACAACAACCCCACCAAACCAAAATCTTTGAAAAAGGATTCCCCCGGGACAGATTCAACCACATCCGAATTAGGTCCCGAAAAGTGGTTTCCGCACGGCCTGCCTTTCCCCTCCAGGGCTCCCAGCGGATCACAGGGGCAGGAGCGAACCGGGGGCAGGTATAAAAAGGCCCCTCGTTTATTATCACCTAAGCTGTTTACCTGATCAAACATGCCATTATCGCCCCTGGCACAAGTACGGGGGCCCCGGGCCCTGAGAGCAACCGTTTTAAACCTTACTGATCGGCCGAAAACCCAATCAGGAACGGGATGACCTGATGACCTGATGACCTAAATCTTTTGTTTTCATATCATCCATTTTTTTCCTTCATCTTTGATTATGGTTTTTGCTATAATTCAGTAATATTCGTTTGTATTATTCGGTATCGCAAATTACTTGATGGAAGTGTTTTTTTTTTTTTTTTTGCCATTTCATTTTTTATCGTTTTTCTAAGATAGGCTGTTGCAAGTGCCCTCAGATATATATTTTGAAATAGTTACTTATGGGCCTAGTGTTTTTTTTTTTTTCCTTTTTCTGATTATTTGAAGGGTACTGTCCTTGACAGGTTGTATTTTCCTTTATTGGTAAACCTAATTCCCCTTCCTCTGATATCATGTTTCTTTCTGGGATGCTGTTTTTTTTTTTTTTCACAAGAACAAGTGCTTGCCGCTCTTTTCCTGCATGCCCCCTCTTTTTTTCCTTTTTCTTTTACTTTTGCACCTTCAAATGTCCTTTTTCTCCTCTTATCCGCTCCTCCAGGCCCCAATTTCCCTCTTTCCCTCCATTTCCCCCCCTGTCCCCTTCATTACGTCTCCCCCTTCATGGGTCAAGACCTGCACACTTTGTTTTTCTTCTCTAGGTTTCTTTCTCCTATTCTTTCTGCCTTACCCTTCCCAAAACAGTAAGAATCATCTGTTCCTTCTTTTTTTTCTCGCCCCCCATACTTTCTTCCCGTTCACTTGCCCTTTCCAGCATGATTTTGCCACCAGCACTACTCCACCTCCTCTCCCTCCTCCTCTTTCCCCTTCCTCCCCGTATAAGGGGGCCCTTGCCCTAAAAAAATCACTAGACTCTTTTAATGAGTATACAAAATTTTTTGACGAGACGAAACCAGTAAGAATTT
>JACEEZ010012548.1:7500-11992 GCA_016584305.1 Chionoecetes opilio | reverse complement strand
TCTCAAAGAGTTAATAGAGAGTATGTCTTAAATCCTGCTCACCCGCCTTTCTCCTTCTTCCAGGACGGCGACTTGGGGTGTGTGGGCGGCGAGGAGTGCCTGTTGGGCGTGCGGGCGTGGCTGGGGGAGCAGGACGGCCAGCGCATCTTGCTCACCACGCCCTCGGTACTGGTGGGCTTCAGGGTGCAAGTGTACCGCGCGGAGGGCACCACGCAATGGTACACCGCCGTCATCGTGGGCTACAATGAGACCACACGGGTGAGGACATAGGGCTTTAGGGCTTTCTAAGGGTGATTTTAGGAGGTTTTGGGCTTCTTAAGGGTGATTTTAAGAGGTTTTAGGGATTTTAAGAGGTTTTAGGGGTTTTAAGGGTTATTTTAAGAGGTTTTAGGCTTTTAAGGGTGATTTTAAGAGGTTTAGGGCTTCTTAAGGGTGATTTTAAGAGGTTTAAGGCTTTTTAAGGGTGATTTTAGGAGGTTTTGGGCTTCTTAAGGGTTATTTTAAGAGGTTTTGGTCTTTTTAAGGGTTATTTTAAGAGGTTTTAGGCTTTTAAGGGTGATTTTAAGAGGTTTTGGGCTTCTTAAGGGTGATTTGAAGAGGTTTTGGGCTTCTTAAGGGTGATTTTAAGAGGTTTAGGGCTTCTTAAGGGTGATTTTAAGAGGTTTTGGGCTTCTTAAGGGTGATTTTAAGAGGTTTTGGGGCTTCTTAAGGGTGATTTTAAGAGGTTTTAGGGGCTTCTTAAGGGTGATTTTAAGAGGTTTTGGGCTTCTTAAGGGTGATTTTAAGAGGTTTTAGGGTTTTAAGTGTGGTTCTGGGGTGAGGCAGGGCTGGAAACTGGGATCTAGGGCTTATTTAAGGTGATGAGGTGGGTTAAACTGGGCTGTAAGGGTATATTAGGGCTTTAGTAGGATAAATTTAAGAGATTTTGGGTTTTTTAAGGGTGTTTTTAGGAGGTTTTGGGCTATTTAAGGGTGATGTAATGGGCTTTAGGGCTTACAACGAAACTACCAGCGTGAGGCTTTAGTGTAGTAGTAGTAGTGGTAGTAGTAGTAGTTGTAGTGGTGGGTATAAGGGCACCACGCAATGGTACACCGCCGTCATCGTGGTCTACAACGTGACCACCAGGGTGAGGACATTGGGCTATAAGGGAACGTTTAGGCAGGAAAGGGCGAGAAATTGGGCTATGAAAGGGGACGTTTAGACAGAAAGGGCGAGAAATTGGGCTATAAAAGGGAACGTTTTGGCTGGAAAGGGCGAGAAATTGGGCTACAAAAGGGGACGTTTAGGCTGGAAAGGGCGAGAAATTGGGCTACAAAAGGGGACGTTTAGGCTGGAAAGGGCGAGAAATTGGGCTACAAAAGGGGACGTTTAGGCTGGAAAGGGCGAGAAATTGGGCTATAAAAGGGAACGGTAGGTTTTTAAGGTGGTTATTGAAGGTGTTGGGCTATTTAAGGGTGCTTCTGGGTGGATTTTGGGCTATTAAAGGGTGTTTCTGGGTGGATTTTGGGCTATTTAAGGGTGTTTCTGGGTGGATTTTGGGCTATTTAAGGGTGCTTCTGGGTGGATTTTGGGCTATTTAAGGGTGCTTCTGGGTGGATTTTGGGCTATTTAAGGGTGCTTCTGGGTGGATTTTGGGCTATTTAAGGGTGCTTTAGCTATAAGGGGATGTTAGGGCTTTTAGGTGGCGGGAAATTGGGCTAAAAAGGAATATTGAGGTTTTTAAGGGTGATTTTAGGGGTATTTCTGAAATTTTAAGGGTGCCTCTAAGGGTGAGGCAAGGACTGAACACTGGGTTATAGGGGACATTCAGGCTTTTTAAGGGTGCCTCTAAGGGCTTCTTAAGGGAGCTTTGCCAACCGTACTAGATTGGCACTCATTATAAAATGATCTAACATTATCTACACTATCTGGCACTGTCCTTGTCCCACACACATAATAAAGCAGGATATTATTGGCACCTTTTAGGCACACCCACACACCCACACACACACACACACACACACACACACACACACCACACACACACACACACACACACACACACACACACACAATTGACAAGACAAGAAAGATGTACCTACACACACACACACACACACACACACACACAACACACACACACACACACACACACACACACACACACACACACACACACACACACACACACACACAAACAAACACACACAAGTGACAAGACAAGAAAGATGTACCTACACACGCCGGGACAAATGGGTTTCTAGCTACACTGCCAAGCTATATTAAGACTGGCACTTGAGTGTTACATTAAGACTGCCAAGAATATAGACACTCAGAGTTATTTCCAGGCAGTTCAGGTGCCAAACAGGATGTGTGTGTGTGTGTGTGTGTGTGTGTGTGTGTGTGTGTGTGTGTGTGTGTGTGTGTGTGTGTAGATATTTATAGTGTGTGTGTGTGTTTTTTTCAAGTGTTTTATTTCTCAAGTGTGTTGTATGTTTTTTGAGGTGTGTGTGTGTTGTGTGTGTGTGGTTGTGTGTGTGTGTGTGTGTGTTTATGTGTGTTGTTATAGACCCTTTTTTTGTATGCCTTCGGGTGAGATTAGAATTATTATTATTTATTATTATTATTATTATTATTATTATTATTATTATTATTATTATTAATGTGTGTGTGTTTGTGTGTGACTGTGTGTGTGTGTGTAAGGTGTGAGTGGTGTGTGGTGTGTGTGTGTGTGTGTGTGTTAAATACTAATGCTGTGTGTGTGTGTGTGTGTGTGTGTGTTGTGTAGTTTTTTACTAATGCTGTGGGTGTGTGTGTGTGTGTGTGTGTGTGTGTGTGTGTGTGTATTCTTTACTAATGCTGTGTGTGTGTGTGTGTGTGTGTGTGTGCTCTTTACCAATGCTGCGTGTGTGTGTGTTACAGGAGCTGACGGTGACTGACGACACAGTGCTGGAGGAACACTCGGAGGACCCTAGCCTGGTGCAGATCCGACTCATTGGCGAGGGCGGTGAGTGTCCCTTCCTTTGTATTCCTCTCTACTCCTTTGTCATGCATTGAGTGTTATTTATCGATATATTTAGTATCCTTTATAGGACATTTAGGACAGAGGAGACAATAGATCGTGTCAAATGTATTCCTTTAAGTTCCTATGGTGTATTTAGTGGCCTTTGCTGGTTGATTTAGATTTACTGGTTTATTTAGCGTCATGTGTAGCGTATTTAGGAGAGGAGAAGTGTAGATCAGGCTGTTAAGGGAGGGCGGTGAGTGTATTCCTTTGTAGTCCTTTGTGATCTATCTAGTGGCCTTTGCTGATTGATTTAGATTTACTGGTTTATTTAGCGTCATGTGTAGCGTATTTAGGAGAGGAAAAGTGTAGATCAGGCTCTTAGGGGAGGGCGGTGAGTGTATTCCTTTGTATTCCTTTGTGATCTATTTAGTGGCCTTTGCTGATTGATTTAGATTTACTGGTTTATTTAGCGTCATGTGTAGCGTATTTAGGAGAGGAAAAGTGTAGATCAGGCTCTTAAGGGAGGGCGGTGAGTGTATTCCTTTGTATTCCTTTGTGATCTATCTAGTGGCCTTTGCTGATTGATTTACATTTACTGAGTTATTTAGCGTCATGTATTATTTAGGAGAGGAAAAGTGCACATCAGGCTCTTAAGGGAGGGCGGTGAGTGTACTCCTCTGTAATCCTCTGTGATCTATTTAGTGTCATTTGATGTCCTTTATAATTCCTGTAGTGGTATTTGTAGCTCATTTAGGAGGGAGGAGAAAGTGGTAGGTGAGCTGAAAATATATTGGTTCTACGTAGCTATATCAATTCTGTGTTTGTTTATATCTAGGTGATCTTGAAGCTCTTGTGGTCCTTTGTAATCATTTAGTATCCTTTGTAGTCATTTAGTATCCTTTGTAATCATTTAGTATCCTTTGTAGTCATTTAGTATCCTTTGTAGTCATTTAGTATCCTTTGTAATCATTTAGTATCCTTTGTAGTTATTTAGTATCCTTTGTAGTCATTTAGTATCCTTTGTAGTCATTTAGTATTCTTTGTAGAGTCATTTAGTATCCTTTGTAGTCATTTAGTATCCTTTTTAATCTTTTAGTATCCTTTGTAATCATTTAGTATCCTTTGTAATCATTTAGTATCCTTTGTAATCATTTAGTATCCTTTGTAATCATTTAGTATCCTTTGTAATCATTTAGTATCCTTTGTAGAGTCATTTAGTATCCTTTGTAATAATTTTGTATCCTTTGTAGAGTCATTTAGTATCCTTTGTAATCATTTAGTATCCTTTGTAGTCATTTAGTATCCTTTGTAATCATTTAGTATCCTTTGTAATCATTTAGTATCCTTTGTAGAGTCATTTAGTATCCTTTGTAGAGTCATTTAGTATCCTTTGTAATCATTCAATTCTTTTAAAGTTCCTTTTTTTAGTAGTCTTTAGGTGATCTTTGTAAGCTCATGTGAAAAGTTTAGATCCTTTGATAACCCAATTTTGTTCTTTATTTATTT
>JACEEZ010012548.1:0-2500 GCA_016584305.1 Chionoecetes opilio | reverse complement strand
CCTCCCCTTCTTCCCCCTCTTCTCCTCCTCCTCCCCTCCTTCCTCTCCTCCTCCCTCCTTTTTAGGACAGGTATCATTTTCCCAAATTGTTTCTACAAGTGTGAAGTTAGAGTATGTAGTTCACAATCCCTCGCTATGGGCCAATAGTCCCCGGTGCTGTACCCTATGTAATCCTATGTAATCCTCTCCCCTTCCTCCTCTTTTCCCCCCCTCCTCTCCTCCTCCTCCTCCTCCTCCTCCTCCTCCTCCTCCTCCTCGATTCACTATCCTGTTGCTTAGAAAGAAAAAAACAAGTAAAAGCATATGAGAAAGAAATGTGTGTGTGTGTGTGTGTGTGTGTGTGTGCGTGTGTGTGTGTGTGTGTGTGTGCGTGTGTGTGCGCGTGTTCTGCATTGTAATTAATCCGATCATGTAGAATTTTATGTATGCATGAACACGCACACACGCACACACACGTACATACAACACACACACACACACACACACACACACACACACACACACACACACACACACACACACACAAGAGATTATTGGGTAACTCTTGTGTGATATGTTACCCTGGCAACCTCTCTCTCTCTCTCTCTCTCTCCTCTCTCTCTCATCTTCTCTCTCTCTCTCTCTCCTCTCTCTCCCCTCTCTCTCCTCTCTCTCTCTCTCTCTCTCTCTTTGTACTGTCAAGTCTTTCTTTTGATCCATAACTTTTTCACTCTCAAACTCATCTTCCTTACAAGTCATCTCCACTCATTTTTCAAAGTCATCTCCACTCATCTCCCTTTTATCGTTCGTTCTCCTACAACCTACCTTCTCCTCTCCCTCATTTTTCTTACTCATCTCCTTTTCTACTCATCTCCACCTGCCATCTGTAACTCATCTCCTTATCCTCCTCGCACACTCACTCATCTCCATTTTCACTCATCTCCACTCATCTCATCCCTTTTATTCTCCTTTCTCTTATCTCCTCCTCTTCCTTGCCCTCATTTTTCCTACTCATCTCCTTTTTCACTCATCTCCGTTTTATTCCTTTTATTTAATATTTTTTTTATTATGCATTTTCATTATTGTATTATTTATTCCTCGACTCATCTCCACCTGGCACTCATCTCCTTTTAGCTCATCTCCCTCAGTGGTGGAAAACTTTTTAAGTCATCTCCACTCATATCCTATTTATCCTTTTACCTACCTTCTCGTACACTCAACTCATCTCCTTTTCACTCATCTCCTTATCTTATTTCTCGCCCTCATTTTTTCTACTCATCTCCTTTTTTCAGTCATCTCCACCTACCATTAATAACAAATCTCCTTTTATTTTTTTATTTTTTTATTATTTATGCCTGCACTCATCTCCTCGGTCATCTCCCGTAGTGGTGGAGAGCATCCTGCGCGGGGAAAACGTGGGCATCACGCCGCGGAGGTCACGCACCGCCACCAACAACCACCACCAGTCTGGGGTGAGTAGTAGTAGTGGTAGTTATAGGTGGTAGTAGTAGTAGTAGTGGTAGTTATAGTAGTAGTGGTAGTAGTTGTAGTTACCAATAGCATGTTAACTCCTTGAGGCCCAGAACGTAATTTCCATTGTAATTTGGGTACCATTAGACATACTTAAAATGACTATAAGCAATATTTTATAGCTATGACCTGTTTAGTATCCTTGTCCACTACTAAAGATAACACTAAAGTCGCCAGGACAACGTTTCTTTGTTATGTACAGCCGTGTGGTGGCGTTAATAGTTACATTGCTACATCCATGATTTCAGGACAGTTAGAAGGGGCTATCTGGAGAGTCTGTGTCATGTTGTGTCTTCATCTGTGTCATAGTAGGGCTATAAATGAACAAATGACTAAAATATCTACAAAGTGGCTAGCAACAGTAGAGTCGCCATCTAGTGTTTATTTACTGACTGTCCTACCGCTGTCGTCGTCGCCCGAAAAAAAAACGCGTAGTGAAATTGTAAACCGTCTATACTTGCAGCTACAAAGCATAAAACAACGCTGAAACAGTAGATTACACAGTCATGATATAAACTACTGTGTATCATCTTCAGTGGCACAGACACAGCAGTAGTGAGGCTATAACTCCTTATATATGGCGGCTGGCGACATCACTGCAGGTGGCGACTTTACTGTTATCTAGGGTAGTATCCTTGTCTACTAACTAATGTGGTATATTTAGTTCGTTTTCGTAATTTTATGGCTAACAATGACAACATGAATTATGACAACAGAACATGATGATGACAATGACAATATGATGATAACAATGACAACATGATGATAACAATGACAGCATGATTATGACAACAGACAATTTTTGATAGCCAAGGAAATCTCTGGGCGTGAAGGGGTTACGCATAGTTAACAATAATGGCTAACGTAGTAATGGTGATAGCTATCCAGAAAATATTGTTAGAATAAAGTATTGCTATTGTTATTATTATTATTATTATTATTATTATTATTATTATTATTGCTATTGCTGTTGTGTGTGTGTGTGTGTGTG
>JACEEZ010012543.1:0-21609 GCA_016584305.1 Chionoecetes opilio | reverse complement strand
GCTTTTTAATGTAGGGACATAAAACCTAACTGAGGCAGCTTTTGATACGAGCTTTTAACGAAGAAAAAACCAAACAATATAATGATGCAATAAGATAAGGAATAAAATATAGTGAAGAATATAGTAATAATATAATGATGAAAGTGATAATAGTAATCATAACATTGATAATAATAATGATGATAATGATAATGCTACTACTAATAATAATTATCATTACTATTATAATCATTATTATTGTTATCATTATCTTATTATTGATATTATAATTGTAATAATAATGAAAATATAATAAGGAAGAATAAGAATAGGAACATCATCATCTGACTAACGAAGATGAGAAAGAAGATTAATGAGAAAACGAGGAAGAAAAAGAGGATAGAATAATAGTAATAAGAAGGATTATAAACAGGAGAAAACAGTAATAACGATGATAACAATAATAATGATATCAACAGTGATAATGATCATAACAGCAATAATTATATCAATCATAGTAATAATAATAATGATAATAATAGTAATGATAAGAAGGACAATAATAACTATAGGAGGAATAATAAAGATTTAAAGAACATGTAATAATAGCAATAGGAATGATAATTATGTAGAGAAGAGGAGAAAGTTGTAATAATGATAAAAAGATGTAATAGTAATAATAATAATAATGATAATACCTAAGAATAATGATAGAGATAATTATGATGATATTACTAATACTAAATATTATAAATATGATCATGGTGATAGCAACAATGATACTAACTAATAACAATAATAATAGTAAGAGGAAAAATTAGAAGAATTAGAACAATAAGAAGAACAAGAAGAGGAATTAGAATTAAATCAGGAAGAAGAAAAAAAGGAATGTTAAGAAGCAAAAGTAGCAGATGAATCACATGAAAAAACGTCACACTCATAAAGAAACTGCCAAAGTAATTTTTTCTACTTTTCGGGAAATAAAAAAAAAAATCCTCCTTTTCTTAATTTTGATATCAATGCATTGTTTATGCTTTTATATTTTAGACCACTCACACCCTACAAATGACATTGGCGACTATACCAATAGATGCGCCACAGGATGAAGAATTGATTTAGGCAAAAATCCAGAAATAACCGAAAAATGACTTAGGCGGTTTCTTTATGAGGGTGACGATATATAGAATAACAAGAAGCAGAAGAACAAGAACAAGAAGAAAGAAAATCAAAACGAGATTGTACTGCTCAGAGTGAACGTTGAAGAGCCAAGGCAGAGATGAGGTGGAGGAGGATAGGCTGAAAGGAAGGAATTGGAGTCTGCATTATCGAATGTAATCAAAACAGTTTGTGTGTACTCCGCTGAAGCTTGCCGATGCACGCAAACAAACACACGCACTCAAGGCCGTGGCGTGCGGCTCAAAGGGAATAATCATTGGTTGGCCGTTTCCTTCTTTTTTTTCTTTTTATTCTTTTGATGCTCTTTTTTTTTCTAATGATGGTGAGATTTTCTTGTGGTGAAAATGCTTGAGTTAGATATTGCAAATTTGGCCTTTGATAGGAAATAAGTGTCTGGTACACATTGTATTTTACCTTCGTGTATTCTACCTCTTATCATATTTTCATTATTATCAAAAATTATTGATATTAACCCCTTCACACCCAGATCTTTCCTTTGCTATAAAAAATTGTCTGTTGTTAGCCATAAAATTGTGAAAAGTAACTGAATATACCAAATGAGTTAGTCGACAAGGATACTAAACAGGTCATATCTATAAAATATTGCTTACATTCACTAAAAATCGTCTAATGGTACCCAAATTACAATGGAAATTACGTTCTGGGCCCCAAGGGTTAATAATGATAATGATAATAATAAAAATAATGATAATAATGATAGTAGTGAAAATCATTATTATATTTGTATTGCTATTTATCATTATCATCATTAATATTATTATTATTGCTATTATTATCCGTCTTCTTCTCTCCCCAATGCTTTAAGTGGTTAAATAATAGTAATAATGTTAAAATTAATAATAAGTTAATCATAATGTGGCGTGCTTCCTTCATCTCGTTCCCTGTATATTTATATTTTTCCTTGCTGATACAAAATAGTGCGAGTGCGAGTGCGAGGAAAACAAGCATATACATTATAGAAAAAACGCAGCAGCACGAGGGCGAAGCTATACGTTCAGCTCTACAACGCTATACACTGTGTTCCATAACATTAATCTCCCTAGATACGAGAAAACACCTGGAAAAGTTGTTCATTTACAGATACAGATCTTTTGTATACTGATATTTCGCTATCTTTTACATTATGCTTATTCATCTACCGTGGTTATCGTTGTGTTCAGAAACTATCTTAACATTTTGAGTCTTGAAGTGGCTAATAGCTGAAGTATTCTCAGCCAATTGTATATCCAAATATTGTCCCATTAATTATGTTTCCAGTCTTCTATGCATTTAAACATTGAATGAGGGCGTTGTTATGTAGGCATATAGATGATTAGGAACATTTAGTTCTTAATATTAGTGAATGTGAGGCTGAATGACTGAAGAGGGAACGCCGCCGGCCCTTCCCCGTTGCTCAGTAAGAATAATTTTAATACCTAAAATAAAAAAATAAAAAGCGCGAGCCAGAGAAAATATTTGGGCGGCTGAGTGGTACATAAATTTAACCAACACAATGAAACTTACTACATATATAATTTTCCCCTGCGTCACAGAGGCAAAACAAGCCATATACATTTATAGAAAAACGCAGCAGCACGAGGGTGAAGTATCGTTCAGATTTCTAAATAGGGAACAAAAATATGTTTATAGGATAAGACTTAGTAATACAGGGGAGCACTAAGTTATGTTGGTAAGCGGGCGTGATCCTGATACATTCAAAGACGCAGAAAAGAAAAAGGTATGGAGTAGACCGCTATAGTGTAGAAGATTATATGTAAAAAGAGAGATAGGACTGTTTGCTAAGGTATATAGGAAAAATCCCTACATTGACGCACACTATTGCACTAGATAATCACACACACCACACCACACACACACACACATACAAACATAGATACACACACACACACAAACCACACACACACACACACACACAACACACACACACACAAACAACACACACACAAACACCACACACACACACACACACACACACACTCACACTCAAATCAACAAACACACCACCACACAACACACTCACACTCACACAACACACACACCCACACACACACACACATACTCACACACCACACAAACAACACACACACACACCCACACAACACACACACACACTCACACACAACACACACACACACATAAACACACAAACACACACACACACACACACCACCACAACACACACACACAACACACACACTCACACAAACACATACACACACACACCACACACACACAACACACACACACACACACACACACACACACACACACACACACACCACCACACACACACACCCACGATATCTGACGCAATTCTCCGCAAGGGCTGCGGATATCTAGGGGCAAGAGAGGCGCTGCCTCCCCAACACGGAACAAACACCTGCCTCCAAGGGGGAGGGGAAACACCTCTTATTGGTTTCTAAGGTTATCTTAGAAACTAAAGTGGATTCGAAAACTTTACGACTGCCACTAAAATATTGACGACCTTTCATATTAGTACCACGCTGCCCATCATGCCTGGCTGTTGTCAGCCGGAATCGGAAGACGGTAAACTTTTTAACGTACTTTACATTTTTTTTATTGCGGATTCTGCTAGCCTAGCCACCTATGTCAATTTAAAGAAATGCATTAGAGAACAGCTGTCAGAATGGTGGAATGTTTATGATGATATTGTCAAATCTATAATATGTTTGGAAGGTGAACATTAAAAATAGTTTCATGAGAATGGTTTTCAACATCTAGCATTTGATCCGATATCATTGCTAGCCTTGCACCCTACGTCCCGGGGCACCCAACTTGGAGGAGGAACTGGTGACCCCTTTTATTAGCTTATATATAGTTGTTGTTTTTTTATTCTAAAAATACATAGTACATTAACTCGGTAAATATTAAAAAACATTAAATGTAGAAAAATTAGAAAAAATAAACGCAGAGCTCATGGGAAACTTCCTTTCACTTAACATTTTTCCCCAACATCTCCCAAATACAGCTTTTAAAATTTTCGCCAGACCAGATATCCTGCCATCAGGTCCCAACAGCACAATAAAGCTATTAACATATGCATTCCCCCTAATCTGGGAATAAGATTTGAGAAAATAGGATTGGAATTATGCACACTTTGTTTGAACAGCGACTTTGTTAAAGTGCTTGTCAGCTGACCGAAGAGAGATAAAGTATCTGTCCTGTCCCCTGACTGATTTCCTTATACTTTAGTCACTGCAGTCATGATTGTGTCGGATGTGCAGGTTGGCATGTCAAATAAGTGGTAAAGGGAGGAAAAAGACTTCCAGTCTTGGGCTGCAGAGGTTCTCCTTGCTCACGACTGAAAGTGTATTAAGTATTATCCATGAAACTCAGGACTCCCCTCCTTCACCCTTTGTGACATCTTGAAAAGAAGACTATGACATCTCTCTTAGCTTTTTCGTAGCTACAGCTGTATGTGCAAGCAATACAATTTTTAGTGATGGACTGTTTTTTGAGAACTGTGGGAATAGCAGGTTTACTTGGGCCACCCCAATATACTGATTACTTTCAAACTCATAATCACATTTCCTTTGTCATCATCGTTTTCTGTAAGCGTGTCGGGTATATCTTGCTCACATGGGGGTGACATTCATTTTATCTGCCGTGTTATGACGCATTGCAAGGAATTCTGTGTCGATATCTTGACCTAACACATCTGGAAGCTTTTGTCATAGTCTAAGGATATGCTGTAGTGTTCTTTTCAAGATCAAGTTGTTGGCTCATGACCAAATCTGGGTATTCAACATGGTTACAGCCAGTTCCGTGCCATCGTCTTCTGGGGCGTCTGCAAGTGATGCGTAATGTTTTCTCAGCCTCACTGTGAAAGACCAGTGTGGGGCTATCCCTGGTGAAGGAAGAATAATAAAATCTTTACACATCTTTAGTGTCAGAAAGTTGTATGTACAAGCATCGTCGGAGGAGGCACACACAGCCCCATTTTCTAAATAAAAGTTGTGCCAGATCAACTGAATTCCAAATATGTGTCTTGTCAACTTGAGAACCTGATTAATGACCTTCCAAAGCCTTCACAGAAAGTAGCAAATCTCCCTTGTGCAGAAATTTGTGTTGCTTTTATTGCCCCGCAGTTGTGGATTTTGAGACATAACTTTGTGCGGCAGTCTCTACCTGGTAGCGAGATCGGGCCGAAGTATATCACTTACTGCACCAGTGCCCACCACCCACCCTGAAACCCGAACCTTACAGGCCCCATTTATCATTCTCGGTCTTTACATTGTCTAAAAATGCCTTCCTTAGCAATTGGTTGTGTCCTTTTCTTTCACTTTGTCTGCAGACATATGCTGTCCCCCTCCCCATCCCCTGAGAGAGATTTTTTGATCTTTTTCAACTTTACATTCTTCACCACAGAAACTTCAGTCGTGTAAGAGTTAAACCTAGGGACTTCTGAACGCCCTTTTCGTTGGTGGTCAATTAGATGTGCTAGCTCATTCCTTGTATGCTGACGTGTCAAAGCCTTTTTAATTCCTTTGGATGAAGGATTGTTTCAGCACATCCCCTTGTGAGCTTTGAGTACAAGTTCCTTATTTTTCATCATACTGTGACTGTATCTATTGTGTAGGTCATTCTTTGTAAAGTTTTACTTAAAATTTTTTTTTGATAATATTTTCAATCGTTTGCTTTGGCATTTAAATAGTCTTTTGGTTTTGTCACATACAGTTATTACTTCCAGTACAAGTAGCAAAGTCTTCCATGATCTGTGAATTATGGTGATGAATTTTTTTTCCTTAAAGTAATTGTCCAGACCCATTTTTTTTTGCCTAATATGTTGAATGTACATTCAAAACCCTAATCCACCAAAAATAATTTATTCCCAGGCCTTCTTTCGTAAAACACGACTTTGTAATAAAAAGCGCGCGAAAAAAAATTTCACTCCAACAGGGATACGACTGTTATTGATGACGTCAGAACAGGACGCCGCAGAACCTGTTGACACCTGTCGGCAAATGTTATGATGACCGATTGTGACTTCGGTGTCAGGGACAGTGAATCTGTCGCTTGTGACCGGACACTCTTCCCACACACACGCCTGCGCACACGCCTTGTCCGCACACCAACACCCTTCCTGCACACACAACACAAATACACACACAACACACACGTGTGTGGAGGGCGTTTGTGTGCAGGCGTGTGATGTGGGAAGGAGGCGTGTGTTGCAGGCGTGTGTGTAAGAAGGGTGTCGGTGTGCAGATAGACGTGTGTGCAGGCGTGTGTTCGGTGTGGGAAGGAAGCGTGTGTGTGGGAAGGATGCGTTGTGTGTGGGAAGAGGCGTGTGTGAGGCGGATTGTGGTGTGCAGACGTCCCTCGTTCTGTGGGGAAGTTGTGTCGGTGGCAGGCGTGTGTGTGGAAGGAAGACGTTTGTCTGCAGGTTCGTGTTGTGTCGGGAACGGAGCGTGTGTGCAGGGGTGTGTGTGGGAAGGAGGCCGTTGTATGCAAGCGGGTGTGTGGGAAGGAGGCGTGGTGCAGGCGGGGTAAAACCTTTGGAAGAAGTGAGTCGTTCACCCCTATCTTTTTTTTTCCCCCTATAGCCCAACCAAGCCTGGGGAACTGGCGGGGAATACGGGTTTTTGGGTGGGGGAAGCGAATATAAGTGATTTATGGCTCCCCCAAACAAAAAATCATCAAAGTCACTATATGTAAAAAATCAACCTAACTAACCTCTAACCACAAAGTATACCTACCTAACCTAACCTAACCTTAACCACAAAGTAGACCTAACCTAACCTAACCTTAACCACAAAGCTATACCTAACCTAACCTAACTTAACCACAAGTATACCTTAACCTAACTAACCTAAACCTTAACCACAAGTATACCTAAACCTAACCTAACCTTAACAACAAGGTATACCTAACCTAACTAACCCTAACCTTAAACCAACAAAGTTATTACCTTAAACCTAACCTTAACCACAAAGTATACCTAACCTAACCTGACCTTAACACAAAGTATACCTAACCTAAACTACTAACCTTAACCACAAAGTATTACCTAACCTAACTAACCTCTAACACAAGGTATACCTAACCTAACCTTAAACCTTAACCACAAAGTATTACCTAACCTAACCTTAACCACAAAGTATACCTAACCTAACCTAATCTAACCTTAACCACCAAAGAATACACTAACCTAACCTAACCACAAAGTATACCTAACCTAACCTTAACCACAAAGTATACCTAACCTACCTAACCTTAACCACAAAGTATACCTAGCCTAAACCTAACCTTAACACAAGATACCAAATAACATAACCTAACCTTAACACAAAGTATACCTAACCTACACATCTAACCTTAACACAAGTATACTAACCTAACCTAACCTTAACCACAAAGTTATACCTTAAACTTCAACATTAACCCACAAAGTTACATAACCTAACTTAACCACAAAGTCATACTAACCTAACCTAACCTTAACCACAAAGTATACCTAAACTAACCTAACATGGACTTAGGAATTTTTTTGAGGCACCTCATATTTCATAGCGGTCATGTGGGTTAACAGGCTGAGCGCACGCTGCGAACCTATACAGATGTGAAGTATTAATAAGCATACAATACAGTGCGGTCCGTTCATTTCAGTCAAACCGAAGGATGAGTTCCAAGTATTTCCAGGCGTTCCTTGTGTGTGGAATGGGTTTTTGGTGTGCAGGAGTCGTTGTGTGTAGGAAGGAAGCGTGATTGGGTGCAGGCGTGTGTGGGGGAAGAGGCGTGTGTGCAGGCGTGTGTGGGAAGGGTGTCGCGTGTGCAGGCGTGAGTGGGGAAGGGTGTCGGTGGAGAAGCGCTGTGTTGTGGGCGGAGGCGAGTGTGCGGGCCGCTGAGTGCTGGGAAGGGTTGTATCGGGTGTGCAGGCGTTGTGTGTGGGACGGAGCGTTGGTGTGGGACGGAGGCGTGTGTGTGCGGAAGGAGGCGTGTATGCAAGCGTTGTGTGTGGGAAGGAGGCGTGTGTGTGGGAAGGGTGTCGCGGCTTTTTCCGTGTGCAGGCGTGTGTGGGGAAGGAAGCATGCTGCACCCATAAAGGATGCATGCATGTGGGCATATAGCTAAAAAAATCTATCAGAAACACCCAAATATCTTCAAGTACTATTATATTTATTTCTGTGTTTACGTGCCTCTGATAGCGCGGGAAGAGGAGCCTACTGATGCTACGTCACGGAGCCTGAGCCCTGAGCGTCTGCCCAAATCTTGAGTGCCGTTTTGAGGAACCGGGGAATTTGCAGATTTTGATGCGGATTATTTAGAAAACTGCTGACTGGATACAAAAAAGTGACGAAGCTATTGTCATTATACTCGTCAATGGCTATGATTTGATTGCATTTAAACTCAGGAATGATGAAATGGTCTGGACGATTACTTTAAGCCCCTTGAGACCCCAGAACGTAATTTCCATATAATTTGGGCACCATTAGACGATTTTTTTTTTGTGAATATAAGCAATATTTTTGATATGACCTGTTTAGTATCCTTGTCGACACAATTTTGGTATATTCAGTTACTTTCGTAAGTTTATGGTTCGACAACAGACGATTATTTATATAGCAAAGGAAAGTCTGGGCGTGTAGGGGTAAAAGCTCCCTAGTGCCTCACTAGATCATGGCTGGCAGTGTCCCAACACTTTTCGCCTCATTTGTGACCCTAGAGAAGAGAGTAAGCGATATTAGAACAATTGCATATAGAAGGACAATTTTAAAATAAATAAAAAATTATGAAATTCTTTGGCTTTTCATACTTTGATCGCCATAACTCAAATTGCTCAATACTGACGGTGTCCAGTAAGGATGGTTGTTGTTTATAGAAGGAGAAGTTTGAGCAAGAAAAATTCACAGTAAAAAAACTTTAAGACGTCAAAACAAGGTTCACCCTTAAAAATAGCCATGGCGGCCGGCCTATATATGGTGAAATGTTATTAAAAAAAGTATGTATATGCATACATACATGGTGTTTGCCACAAATCAATATTCTACTTCCATCCTATTTTAAAAATATGATATAGAAAAATGACATGTGCTTAAATATGAAGGAGGAGGGAAAGGAGAGTAGGAAAGAGGAAGAGAGAAGAGAGGAAAAGGGGGCGAAAAGGAAAAAGGGGGGGGTACGGGGGGATCACATTTAGGTATAATTATATATATATTTTTTTTTTTTTCGCGGGGACGCTCATGCCGCCCCGAGTCGATGCCCCCCTGGGCGATTGTCCTGTCCCCCCATCCCTAAATCCCCACGGGGAAAAATCATAAAAACATAACAGAAAATTATAAAAGGGGAGCCCCTTTTCCCCCTTCATTTAAACCACGGGGAAATGTTAGATTAAAACTGTCATCCATAATCATATATAAAATATACAGATGGGGCATGCGCTATGCTGCCGTGGCTATCGGTGTCTCCCCAGTCTATGGGGGCCCCCCTAACTTATTTAAGCCTATGGGGTGGGGGGCCCGTTACCCCGGGACACGGGGTATGTCACCCGGGTTACCAAATTACCTTCCCCAGGTAGCTACCCATTATTCAACCCCGAAAAAGGGAAACAGCTGTTTTTGGCTGGTCGCCGCTTGCCCTGGCCCAATTCAAAACCAGGCCCCAGATTCGTAAACCAGCTCCTACTACTACACCACGGAGGCGACGGTAGTAATTTATCAAATTTTACGTTACAAATATATACACGGGGGGTTAGACCAGAATTGCATAGCAAAACACAATAATCCACGGGCCCTCCCTGTCTCTATGCATTGTCTTTGGGCCTTTCACAATGGAAACAAACCCACGATAACCGAATAAAAGTAATAATAAAAACATAAATCATCTCCCTTTTGGATCATTAGAGTTCCCCTTCTAAACTTTCCCTTTTACAAGAGAAAACGAAAAAGCAGAAGATGACTTCTTTCTTTAAACACTACCGGTCCGCAACCCCTCCCCACCTCTGGTAGTCAAACCCCACACCCCAAACACACACAAACAGCCCTTCCCTACGTTGCGGGGGACATGACCCCCAAAGGGAAGGGGGAAGACTGATTGGGGACGCTAGAAAATACCAGGGGGGGAAGAAGAAGGTATTTCTCATCGGTTAAAACTAGTGTGCTGTTGCCCAGGGAGGAAAGGGGAAGGTTGGGGGAAAAACCCCAGGTTTTTCGGGGGAATACTGATACTGTCGTCTATTTTCCCCTAGCACACCAGTCCATGAGGGCCCCAACCCTACAAGGCCAAACTGAAAAACTCAAAATGCCAATTACATGTAAAATATCGAGGATAAAACCCCCAACAACACACCCCCAACAACACACACACATACCTTGAAATTTACATCTGTTTTCGTAAACATTATAATTACTCGAGGGGCAATTAGTAACTTTTTCCTCCCATTGAGGACTGTGAGGCTTTTAGGAACTTTAAAGGGGAAAAACATGGGGCAATACCCCTTATTTTTACTCATTAAAAATACATAGAAAAAAAAGCAATTAATTCAGGTCGCTTTATTAAATTAAACAGAGAAAATGAACCTCCCCATAATACCTAAAGTTACACTATGGTCGGGGCTTTTAAATGCTGAGGTTAGTAGCTTGGGATTTGCAAACGTTTAAGGGGAACCCATTGCCCCCCTACTATTTCCCATTAAATAGGTTTAAATTGTTTTCGGGTTTTCTGCACTCCTATTGGACATTTTGTTTAAAGTTCGTCCGACCCTTTTTTTTTTTTGCCTAATTATGTTGACTGTACTTTCAAAAACCTAATCCCCAAAAAAAATTTGATTTCCGGGCCCTTTTTTTCCGTAAAAACACGATTTTTTGTAAAAAGCGCGCGAAAAAAAAATTTCCCCCAACGGGGCAAACGACTGTTATTGATGACGTCAGAAAGGGGCCCCGCAGACACTCTGTTGACACCTTCGGCAATTTATGATGACCCATTGACTTCGGTGTCAAAGTGAATCTGTCGCTGTGACCCCCACTTTCCCACACACACGCCTCGACCAACACCCCCCCTGCACAACCCCAAACACATACACACACAAAACCCCACGTGTGTGGGGCGTGGTGCGGCGTGTGTGTGGGAATAGGCGTTGTGTAAGAAGGGTGTCGGGGTGAGACGTGGTGTCAGGGTGTGTGGGGAAGGGGGTCGGTTTTGCAGCGTGTGTTGGGAAAAGGGAAACGTGTGTTGGGAAGGGGGCGTGGTGTGGGAAGGAGGGGTGGTGCAGGCGTGGTGTGGGAGGCGTTTTTGTGGGAAGGGTTGGGGGGGGCGCGTGTGTGGGAAAAGGGAAACGTGTCTGCAGGCGTGTGTGTGGAAGGAGGGTGTGTGCAGGCGTGTGTGTGGAAGGAGGCGTGTATCAAGCGTTGGTTTGGGGGAAAGGGGGCGTGTGTGCAGGGGTGGGAAAACTTTTTGGAAAAAGCCTTCCCCCCTATCTTTTTTTTCTTCCCCCCATAGCCAAAAAAAGCCTGGGGAACTGGCGGGGAAAACGGGGTTTTTTTGGGGGGGGGAAACAAAAATAAGTGATTTTGGGTCCCCAAAAAATCATGAAAGTCCTATATGTAAAAAACTAAACCTAACCAAAACCTTTAAACCCAAGTATACCTAACCCAACCTGCCTAACCCAACCTTAACCCCCAAAAATATACCAACCTAACCCCTTTAAACCCCAAAGTAACCCCAACCTAACCTAACCTTAACCACAAAAATATACCTAACCTAAAAACCCCACCTTAAAACCACAAAGTATACCTAACCCAACCCAACCTTAAACCCCCAAAGTTCCCCAACCTAACCTTAACCACAAAAATATACCTAACCTAACCAAACCTTTAAACCCCAAAGTATACCTAACCAAACCCACCTTAACCCAAAGTATACCTAACCTAACCTAACCTTAACCCCAAAGTTACCTAACCCAAACCCAACCTTAAACCCCAAAAAAATACCTAGCCTAACCTAACCCTAACCACAAAGTATACCTTAACCTTAACCCCAAAGTATACCAAAATAAACCTACCCCAACCTTAACCACAAAGTAACCAACCTAACCTTAACCACAAAGTAACCTAAAATAACCAAAACCCTTTAACCACAAAGTATACCTAACCTAACCAAAACCCAACCTTAAACCCCCAAAGATAGCCTAAAAACCTAACTTTAAACCCCAAAGTATACCTAGCTAACCTAAATTAACCCCAAAATTTTACCCCAACCTACCTAACCTAAACCCTTAACCACAAAAATACCTAACCCCAACCTTTAACCCCAAAGTTAACCCAAACCAACCCAACCTTTCCCCAAAAATAACCCAACCCAACCTAACCTTAACCACAAAATAACCTAAACCCAACCTAAACCACAAGTATACCAAACCCAACCTTAACCCCAAAAATAACTAAAACCCAACCAACCTTAAACCACAAAGTATACCTAACCTAACCTAACCTTAACCCCAAAGTAACCAAACCCAACCTAACTGGGCTTAGAATTTTTTTAGGCACCTCTATTTCATCGGTCGTGGGGTTAAACCCAAGGGTGGGCACGCTGGAACCTTTACAATGTGAAATATAATAAGCATACAATACAGTGCGGTATTTTTATTTTCAGTCAAAGCCGGGGAAAGGGTGATTCCAAAAGTATTTCCCAGGGGGGGTGTGTGGAAAGGGGGTCGGGTTTGCAGGGGTGTGTTGGGGGAAAGGGAAACATGCTGCCCCCTAAGGATGCATGCATGTGGCATTAGCAAAAAAAATCTATCAGAAACACCCAATATCTTCAAGTACTATTATATTTATCTCTGTGTTTACGTGCCTCTGATCAGCGCGGGAAGATGACCTCCCTGAGGTACGTCACGGAGCCTGAGCCTGAGCGTCTGCAAATCTTGAGGGCGTTTGAGAACTCGGGGAATTTGCAGATTTTGATGCGGATTATTTAAAAACGGCTGACTGGATACAAAAAGTGACGAGTATTGTTGATATACTCGTCAATGGCTATGATTTGACTGGCATTAAATCAGGAATGATGAATGGTCTGGACGACTACTTAAGGAATGGCTGTTTGGTAGGTTAGGTTATATTTGGTGTCTGACTCAAACATGGAGAGGCCAAAACGTAGATAGTTGACGAGTTTCCACTCATCCATCTTTTGTCTTTCACTTCCTATGAGTTTTGGCGGTGGTGGTGGTGACTCAGGAGAGGATGCGACACTTTCACCAGTGTCTATAAGTGGTGCTCAGCAATCTAACTGTGCTATTGTACGGCTGTTGAAGGGATAATGTTGAGAACTGTCTAGTGTAATTTGTTTTCTTTTTCCCGTGATTTTCAGATTTCACAGCTCTCCCAGGAGTTTGAAGTTTGCTGTCTTATTAACCACCTTGAGACCCAGAACGTAATTTCCATTGTAATTTGGCTACCATTAGACAATTTTTAGTAAATATAAGCAATATTTTATAGATGGACCATTTATATCCATGTCTACTAACTAATCTGGTATTTCAGTTCCTTTTTGTTTTTATGGCTAACAACAACACAATTCTTTATAGCAAAGGAAGTATCTGGGCGTGAAGGGGTTAATGAGGAGATCTATACAATATTCTTACTTCATCTAATATGAAAAGGATATAAAAGCATATGTTCAAAGTTTATAAGAATTTATCAGTTATTTACACTCGAGCCGAAGAAACATGTTGGAAGACAAATGAACAAATAAATAAAGATAAATTGAATTTAAAATTATAAAAGTACCAGAATGCATTCACGCAACGAGAGATTTGAGATGCATTTTCACAAGGAATTTCAAAGTATCACGATTATAACTTGTATGGGGCGTAATCATCAAGCGACAAGAATCAGAATATCTCGAGTAGTAGTAATGATAAATGAGGCACAACAAGTCTGTCTGCTTTCTCCAGCGTTGAAAGTCATAAATGAAGTCTAACACACCACAATAACAGCTGTCAAAATACCTCAAGATTACACAAATTTACTCAGAAACACTTTTGAGTTAATTATGACTTTTTCTTAGTCTTTTAACATAAATGAGATCACACAGTCACTCACCGCCTCGTGCGATGAAAGTCTATCCAAGTTAAGTCTGTGGTTACGGTAAGGTTGATCCACTAATGGCATGATGCAACACAATGAAAGCAACGCAGGACTGTTAGGTAGCACTAGCAACGTAATAGAATACAACATCAATCATTAATAACTCACTCTGGTTATGGAAAGCAATTTATAACCTGTGATATGTTCGGCTTTTGGAATAGACCGAAACTTAGTGTTGGTATGCTATCTAAGAGTGGGTAAATGTTTGCAATTGGATCATAATCCTCTACACAATTGGAGGTATAGTTTGTTTCTCCTTAGTGGCTTCTTAGAAACTTTCTCTCTCTGAGCTACTGTCGCAATTACCAATTTCGGATATATAAAATGTTTTTGGTAGGAAGGAGAGTAAAGTAGTAAAAAAAATAACTAACCTAACCCCACTGTTTTGAACCCCTAATCTAATTTAACCTGATCACACATTTTAACCTCCTAAGCTAAGCCTATCCCTCGTGTCCGAGGTAACAGTCTTCGAGGCAAGGGACAAACACGAGGCGATGCGGTCACATGAAAGAGTTATAAGACGCACGTAAAAACCACCCTCTCGCCTTCCTACCAAACATTTTATACTCCGAAAGTATTCATTTGCGAGGGAAAAATTTCGGGCAAATATATTTTTCCCCTCCGAATTCATTAAAGAAAACAGAACCAAAACCCCCAAATTTGTGTAAAAAATTTCCCCCCCTGGAGAAAAATAAAAACTTTAAAATTTTTGAATAAGGAAAAAAAAGATGAACCTAAAACGTCAGGGTTGTAGGCCTTTTGGCCCCAACCCCAAAAACACAGTATTAACAAGAAATTTGGGGGTAAATTTTAGGGCCATTTTCAAAACCAAATACTCCCCTTTTGGGACCAATACTCTCCTGTTTACTTTTCAAACATAACTGGGGGGGCCCCGGGGCACCCCCCCCAAAACCCCCCCTCTAGTAACCAAAACCTTTAACCTGGGGCCTTGATTACAAAACCCTATTTCCTCCCGGGGGGTTTTCTCCCCCAGCCCCCCCTTTGGGTGTTTTTTTTTCATTTCCCCCCCCTTTTTGCTTAAAAATTCCCCTTTTTGAAAAACAAACCCTTCAAAAAAACCACTAAAATGTATTGGGTTTTAAAACTACAAATTATACCGGTATCGGGGGGAAAACCCTTTTAACCGGCAAAATAATTTAAACCCAATTAAAAAGCCCACAATACGGGCTGAAACGCCAATGCAAAAATCCCGCCTACTTTATTTTAGTTTTTTAAATTTTCTAAAAACAAGCTTTACAATTTTGTAAGTGACTAAAAGGTTATTTATTTTTTTGAAAATTGTTTCGATGAGGCTGTTTTTTGTATGAAAAGGAAGGGCCCGAAAAAGGCCGGGGGTAAAAAAACCCCCGGTGATAGGATTTTAAAAAAAAGGGAACCCAAAAATATCCCCAAATTTGGGAAGAAAAAACATGAAAAAAAATTTTAAGAATGCCCAAATTTTAAGATTAAAAAATGGAAGAAAGGGAAAACAGGGAAAAGGGGGAACAAAATTACCAAACTTTTATTTAAAAGGGGGGAAAACGGGGAATCAATTACGTAGAAAGGTTAATCTTTCTTTCTTTTTTTACCCTTTGGGCCGATCACCCCATAAAAAAAACATTTGGGGGGCCTTTAAACCCCCAATAAATTATTCACAACATTAAAACGAAAAAAAATCTTAAAATTTTGATCCTTTTCCTCCTCATTTTTCATGTAAAACGTGAAATAACCCCCCCCCAAAAAAAAAATTTAAGATAAAAACTAAAACACCAATCTCCCCTTTTTCCGGGGTTCCCTCCTGCCCCTTTAGTTTTCCCCCCACGGGGGGTCAAAAGATGAAACGAAACTCCATACTCCCCCCCACAAAAGCAGTGCACACCCCCTTCATAGGGGCTCCCCTTTTTTCCCTTAGAAAACCCGCCAACCGAAAACAGAGGCACTAACAAAACACCCTAAACCCCCCACTGCGTTC
The DNA here is from genome assembly GCA_016584305.1 of Chionoecetes opilio. NCBI lineage: Eukaryota > Metazoa > Arthropoda > Malacostraca > Decapoda > Majidae > Chionoecetes > Chionoecetes opilio. The sequence continues at coordinate 5,358 of JACEEZ010012543.1, read as the reverse complement.
TCAAAAAACTTGACGGTTTTTTGACTGAACTTGACTGAACTTAATTCCCGTTTTCCCCCCTTTAAAAACCCCCTTTTAAAAATAACCTTTCTTACTTTCACCAAAAACAAAAGCCCCCGACATAATGAGCATTTCTTTTTTTTTTTTCCTTAAAACAACCCTTAAAATTATTAGGTAACCATAAAAAATTTGGGGAAACACGTTTATAGAGAGGGTCCCCCCTTTTGGTAAAAATTTTTGGGGGGGCTGGGATCGTGTGTAAAGTTTAGTGTGGGGGGGTACCCCCTTTCCCAATATCAAATTTAACATCATTTTTTTTAACCATAATAAGGGGGGGGAATGTGAATAGAATGAGGTTTTGCCCATATGATCTTTTCTAGCCACAAACTCGGGCAAATTATTGGGGGGGGTTTTAAAAACATAAAAACTTATAAAAAATTTTTGCCCCCCCCGCCCTCACCGGTCATAAAAACCCTTTGGGCTACAGGTAGAAGTCCATGGTTTTGGGTTTCTCTGGGGGGTTGCAAAGAAAAAACTCACCCCCCTTAAGCCCTTAACCCCAAAAAAGAAGGGCCCCCGTGCTGAAACGGGCCCGATTTTACAGAGTGAACAAACCGGGGGCCCCCGAAAGGGCCCCTCAGGGGTACTTTGGCCGAGTTTTCATTAGGAGGTCCCAACGTGGGGCCCAAAAAAAATGTGCGGGTTTTTCGGCCAAAAATAAAAAAAAAATTTAAACTAAACAAGGTAACATATGAAAAAAAAAAATTGGGGTCCCCTTCTCCCCCCCCACTTTTTTATTTTTAATTTTGGAAATTTTTTTTTTTTTTTTTTTTTACAGTTTTTTTTCTCTGAAAAAAACCAGGGGAAAAAGGTTACGTTGAAAAAAAATAACATCACCAACAATAAAAAACCTTCGACTTTTTTTTTTTTTCATAAAAATTTTTTACTACTTTTTCTTATATTTCCATTTATTATCATTGTTAAAAAGCAGAAATGAAAGGGTATACCCCGCCCCACTTTTGAAATTTTTACGCTTGATAATTTTTTTCCTTCATTCTAATAAAATAGTACTTTTTTTCCCTTTTTCCCTTAAAAAAACAAAACCAAAAAAAGTAAAAAAAATAGAAAAATACGAAGGAAATTGACGTGTGAATGACGAAATAAAAATCGGGAAAATGTAGTCGTATGCAAAAAAAAAAATTAAAATACAAAAGGACCCGTTTCGTTTAAAACAAAAGGAAAACAAAGGAAAAACATACAAATAAAATAAATATTACATCCCCCATAGGGGGAAGGGGTCCCCAATAAAAACAAAAAAAAACCAAATAACGATAAGACAAATATGAACAACAGTTTATAAATTAGGGATTATTTTATTAACAAAATAATGATAAGAAACCCATGAAAAACCCTCATGTTCCCCCTTTCCCATATCAATTTAAGTTTTTCCCTTTTCGTTAATCATTAAAGAAAAATAAATGGGGAAAAGGGAAAAATATCATCAAAAACTCACTTTCCACCAATCCTGTAAAATACAACTACGTCAATTTTTGCAACGGGTTTTTTTCCTATACTCATTTTACGCTTAAACAAAACACCATAAAAAAAACAACGGTGTCTATTACTTCCTTTTCGGTGCCCTTTCAAATTAAAAAAAAATGCAAACGTATATAACAACATCAAATTTCCCCTATTTTTGTCCCCGGGGGGAGCATATTTTCATGATTTGCTATTTTTTTTTTACGGGATTAAAAAAGGGAAAAAAAAAGAGAGAGAGAGGAGAGGAGAAGAGAGGGTAAAAAGAGAGAGAAAAAAGAGAGAGAAGAAAAAGAGAGAGAAAAGAAAGGAAAGAGAGGAGAGAGAAAAGAAAGAGAGGAAGAGAAAGGAAAAAAAAAGGAGAGGGAAAAAAAAGAAAAGGAAGAAAAGGGGGAAAAAAGAGGGGAGAAAGGGAAAAAAAAGAGAGAGAGAGAGAGAGAGAGGGGAAGAGAGAGAGAGAGAGAGAAAGGGGCGAGAGTTTTTTCTTGTATTGTATTGTGTGTGTTAAAGTGTACATCAACCCGGGCATGACGTGGTTTTAAATTAACCCCTTCTACGCACGCCCTAAACCACTAACGAGGGAAAAACCTAAATCCTTTTGTTATCATTATAGTATCATCGTTTGTTAAATGTCAAACACCTGGGCCCCTTACTACTTTCCCCAACGCGGTTTTTTTTGTATCGTTTATCATGAGAAATTGAATTGGAAAAAAAAAAAAATCCCAAAAACACACACACACACACCCACACACACACAAACCCACACAAAAACAACCCACACACACACACCCCCACACCCCACACACCCAAGCACACATGCCCCACACACAAAAACTGCCCTCCCTGTTTTTCCCCTTCGGGGTTTTAAAAATGCGTTAAAGGTTTTTTCCCCCGCCTCCTTTCTCTTTCCCCCCCTCCTCCTCCTCCCCCTCTTTCCTGTTTCTTTTTTCTTTCCCCCCTCCTCCACCCCTTCCTCCTCCTGTTCCTCCCTCCCCCTTTCCCTCCTTCCCCCCCTTTTTTTTCCCTTTTTTTCCCCCCGTTTTCCCCTTTCCTTTCTCTCCTCCTTTTTTTTCCCCTTTTTCCCCCTCCGCTCCCTTTCCCCCCCTCCTCCTTTTCCTTTCCCCCTGTTTCTCCCCCTCCCCCTTTCCCCTCCTTTCCCCCTGTTTTTTTTCCTTCTTTCCCTTTTTCCTTCTCCTGTTTCTTCTCCCTCCCCCTCCTTTCTCTCCTCCTGTTTCTGTCTCTCCTCTTTTTTTCCTTTTTTGTGTATCCTTCTTTCCCCCTCCTCCCCCCCCTCCTCCTCCTCCTTTTTTCTCCCTTTTCCCTTTCCCTTTTCCCCCTCCTTTTCTTCCCCCCCCCGCTTTTTTCCCTCCTCACCTTGGGCCCCACAGGGACATCCCTCACCAGGGAATTTGGCGTCGTGGGGGGTAAGGAGGGGCGGGGTCCTCGGGGTCCCCCGGAGGGCCCTCTCTTCCAACCCCCCCCCCCCGGAGGCGACAACCCGCCCCGCACCCCAAAACCCGCAGGGGGCCGTGAAAGGGACCTCCTGTAGGGGGGGAATACCCTTCGTCGGGAAAAAAACATAAAAAAAACACAAAAACACAGACATTTAAAAAAAAAAAAAACCCACATTTTTACAAGTTTTTCAAAAAAAAATTTGCCCGTCTTTTTTTCCCTCTATATTTTTTCCCCCTTTTTTTTTGGGCCCCATACACCCTCCTGTAGGGGGGAATAAACCCCCCCGGCAGGTAAAAACACCACACAGTAAAATAAAAAGAAAAAGATTTTCATCCTTCTAGACACTTTGCAGTACCAAAATAAAAGGGGTTAAAGACTATTTTCAAACGCCCCCGCCCCCTCCCGCAAAACTAGGCGACTCGAACCGCCCGACCGAATTTCCCGGGGGGGGGGGGGGCCGCTGCCATCCCCAAAATAGATTTTAGAAATTAATAGATACTTTATTAAAAAACCCCTAAAAAAAATTTGGAAAAGTATTAAAACATCAATTTCTCCCATTTTTGGCACGTGCATATTTTTAAAAGAAATTTGGGTATTGAAGGTACTGTATTTTTATTGCTTGTATTTTTGGGGGTACAACCCTTAAAAATCACATATAATTCCTTTTATGAATAACCCCCAAAACCCAAAATTTTATAATAAATTTAACAAAGTGTGGGTTTCTTCTTCCTGTTGTCCCCCCGCCTTTCGGGTTTCCTGTTTTCCCCCTGTTTTCTTGTGTTTTTTGGTTTAAATTTCCGGGTTTTCCCCCGTTTCCTTGCCCCCCCCTGTAACCCCCAACCTTCATATTGGCAAAAATTTATTTTTGAAAACCCCCAAACCCCGGGGCCGGGGGTATAACCCCTTATGGGCGGTTTTTTTTTTTTTTTTTTAAAAGGCCTTGGGTTTGTGAAAAAAAGGGGTTTTCCCAAAATTAAACCCCCCATTGGGGGATTGGGGAAAAAAGTTTTTAAATTTTAAAGGGGGAGGGGAAAATTTAATTAGAAAGGGGGGGAATACTTTAACCCAACCCTGATTTCAAAAGTTTAAAAGGGGGAAACCCTTAAAACGTTTTGGTCCCGGGGCCCCCCTTCAACCCACCCCCCTCCCCCCGGACTAGCCTCCCCCCACACCCCTTTCCCCCCTTAAATTTTAAAATGCCCCCCCCCAACCCCCCATTTTTGGGGTCCCCTTACCCCAAAACCCCCCCCAAAAAAAAACCCCTTTTCCCCCGGGAACACAGCCCCCCAAAAATGTTTCCCTTCCCTTGGCCCTTTTAGTTTCCGGGGTTTCCCCCTTTATTGGGGAAAAAAAACCCCCTTCGCAAAGGCCTTACAAGGTTTTGGCGGGGCATTGGGGGGGGCTTTCCCCCTTTCACCCCCTTTTTCCCTTACCCCCGCGGGTTTTGGGGGTTTTGGGGAAGGTTGGCTTACCCCCTTTTTACCCCGAAATAATTTGGGGTTAAAATTTTTTAAGAAAGGGGTTCCCAAAATGGGGGGACCTAAAAATTTTCCCCCTGAGTGTTTTTGGGTAAAGGGGTTTCTTTCCGGGGTCCTTTTGCAAAGGGGTTTTGGGGTTTTGTTTTAAGGGGTTTCCCCCAATTTAAAGGGTTTTCCCCCCCCTTTGGGTTTTTAATGGTTTCTTACCCCCCGGGTTCCCCCCCACCCCCGAAAAAGGGGGTTGGGAGGTTTTTGGTTTTTTATTTGGGTTAGAAGGGGGGGGTGGTTCCCGGGAAGTTTTTAGGAAATAGGGGGGTTTGGTTTCCCCCCCTTTTTTTCTCCCCGGGGGGTGTTTTGGGGTTTGGTAGTGGTTGTTCTTACGGGGGTTTCCCTTTGCTGTAGGATGGAGGTTTGGTGTTTTGTTTTTTTTTTTTAGAGGGAAAAAGGTTGGGTGGGAAGGATTTGGTTTTGGGGTTTGTTGGGGTTTTGGGGTTGGGTTTTAACCCCATGTGGGTGGGGGTTTTTGTTGTTTTGGGGTTAAGAAGGGGGGTTGGGGGCTTTTTGGGGTATGGGTAGTTTTTTGGGTTGGGTTTTAAGTGGTGTGGGGTTTTGTTGGGTTGTTTTTTGTGTTGTGTTGGTTTGGGGTGTGGTTGGGGTGTGGTGGGGTTTTTTGGGGTGTGTGTTTTGTGTGTGTGGTGTGGGGTGTTGTTGTGTGGGGTTTTTGTGTTTGTGGGGTTTTTGTGGTTTTGTTTTTCTTGTTTGGTGTGTTGTGTGTGTGTGTGTGTGTGGGTTTTGTGTTTGTGTGTGTGTGTGTGTGGGTGGTGGGTGGTTTTGGGGTCCTTTTTGTGCTTTGTTTTTTTGGGGTTTTTTTTGGGGGTGGGGTCAAATT
>JACEEZ010012542.1:0-15000 GCA_016584305.1 Chionoecetes opilio | reverse complement strand
GCTCATAACAAAAGGTTTACGCTAATCCTTATCAACAACCGGCGCTGCTTAATGGGATGTCACACAACACTACCACAGCATACCCAACACACCGAGCACTGGTAATGCTGCCATCCATCACCTCAGCCCAGACACACACACACACACACACACACACACACTGTTACGACCACTTCATGTTTCTAACTACCTTTCTTCTTTTTTTTTGCTTCTCGTTGTCCCCCTTAGTTTCACGTCAATCCACTTTCACTTCCGGTGGTTCAGTATAACTTCACTGTTTCGTTTTTTTTATCGTTTTTTGTTCCGAATTACGGTTCCGGAGTTTTCCTCAGCCTAAAGAGGCGTTAGGTAGGCAGTTTAGTCCTGACCCTCGTACCCTACCAGTGGTATTACCTGTGTGTGCGTGTGGATTTAACAGCCATCTTTTCCACTATTTCTTTTGTTAGTATTGCCGTGTTGCATTGTGTGTACCCATCTTTTGTTTTCATGTGTGTTTCTGTGTGTATGTTTCTGTGTTTGTGTTTCTGTGTTTGGGTTTCTGTTATACATATTTAAGTGTAGTTTCTTTGGGGGTTCTGGTTTACACTTGTTCACACCTACTCTGACACCCTACATACAATATCGTGATACACTTGTTTAAGATTAGGGTTTTTTTGTGTGTTTCTGTGTCGACTCTCGTTGTGAGATATTCTGTGTTTTTGAAGACCTCTTAAAGGCTTCCAGTCTTTTGTTTCTTTTGTTAACCGTTGCTTGCTTTCTTTACTTTTATTTTTTTATCAAATTAAATAAATATCATACTAGCTTTTGTTAACTTTCTTTGTCCCGTATGTTTATTTTCTTTATTCATCATTTTTATTTTTTGGTTACGCGGCTCGGAACCGTAATTTTCACACTGCCGTCGTAACAGAACTGACGACCTTGCCAGAATCTCTCGCTTAACGATTGTCGACTTGTTTCCCCTTGTTTGTTTGTTCCCTTTGTTGCCGTCACGATGGTTGTCATTAACCATGATGACGTGGTTGCATTAGTTCACGCCGTCCCTACATCTGCACAAGTAGCGAGCGGCACTAAGCGTTACTGAGTTACGTATGATCAGTGAGCTTTTTAACATTCCCCTTGGCAACTAATATGAACAAGGAAGAGCTAATAAGTGCCGTAGCTAGCAGGGTATGCCAACAGCAGAATTTTGGTGCTGCCGGGTTAAGGGTTAACGAGGGCCCAGTTTTGGACGATCAGCCAGCAGAGGTTGGAGATAGTGAAACGTCTGGGTGCTCAGCCAGTGAGTTTCGTAAGCTGGAACTAGAGATACGTAAGGCTGAAGCCGAAGCTCGCAAGAGTGAGGCTGAAGCTGAAGCTGAAGCTCGTAAAGTTGAAGCACGTAAGAGCAAGAGCGAGGCTGTAGCTTTAGCTGAAGCAGAGACACGCAAGGCTATAGCTTTAGCCGAAGCCGAAGGTCGTAAAGCCGAAGCTGAAGTAGAGAAAATGTGCTTACAACTGCAATTAGCCCACTTAGGTTATGCCCCTACCAACAGTAACCCTACCCACAGTGCTACCTCTCATTTTGATTTAGGACGCGCCGCAAGACTTGTCCCTGCCTTTACGGAGGACAATGGTGATGTTTATTATCATACTTTTGAGCAACTGGCCAAGACTTTGAAATGGCCGGTTGATTTTTGGCCAGTTTTGTTGCAACACTCTTTAACGGGAAAAGCGCTCAGAGTATATGCATCTCTTTCAGACAGTGATGCATGTACATTTCAGGACATTAAGGAGGAGGTATTAAAAGCATATGCACTTGTTCCTGAGGCATACCGTCAACGCTTCAGAGGACTCCGTAAGGAGCCTGAACAGACTCACCTCGTGTTTGCCAGATGTAAGAGGGAGGCGTTGAGCAAATGGCTTCTTTCAAAGGAGGTAAGTGAATTAACTTCACTGGTTGAACTAGTCTTAACTGAGGAGTTCCTCCGCACGATTAACAAGGGAGTAAGTGACTATTTATTGGACAGGGAATTTTTAACTATTGAGGAGGCTGATAAACACGCTGATGGGTACACACTTAGACATGGCAATATTCACTTTAGCTCTAAATCCCCACAGGTACTTCGACCTTCTGTTCCATGGGACCAGAAGAGACCACTTTCAAATCATTAGTTTTGAAACTAGGCTCAGGCACACTCACCTTGTTCGACACCTCAGGGGGCGTTACGTGTACAGAAGTATTACTGTACATTTGGGGAAAGTCTGGCCACAAGGCATACTTCTGCTATAAAAGGCTCCAGCCTACAGAAGGCAAGCCTATTTTGACAGTGTCGAATAAGACACCTTTGGGAGATTCTGTTAAGCACGGCTGAAAGCAAGCCTGTAGCTTTCATTTATGCTGCAGAAACAGCACCAGAGAGTGCTTTCTCACCTCCCACTTCTCAGGACAGTGTTTGTCACAAGGAAAATTTTGTGGAAGATCCAAATGTCGGGACTTACCACCCATTTATGTCAAAGGGCACCGTGGAAATTGACGGTATAGAAACACCAGTCAAAATGTTGAGGGTTCCTTGCAAACCCTTATTAGAGAGGGGGTTGTTGCTCATAAGGAGACTGGAAAATACGTGGTTTTGGGTTCCCTATAGGGCCGGGGTTCAGCCCTTTTGGTATTTTTACGTATATAGTCTACCTGTTTTTGTGGCTCTGCACAAGTGGCTTGTGTGCGAGAGTTGACAGTTGCCGGTGTGGATCTTATCCTCGGCAATGATTTGGCAGGAGGACGAATGGGGCACATTACTCCACTTCCTGTACTGCAGGTTAGACCAGCGTCTACCGCAGATTTGCAACACCTTGAGGCTAGTATGCCTGATATATTTCCACTGTGTGCCGTGACACGCTCTATGAGTTCTGGTAACCATGGAAGCTTGGCTGTCCAACAAGAGGCAAACTCCTTTGGATAATGACACACTGTGCCTAGAGAAACTTTTTGCTAACCCTTATCCCTTCCAGAGTGTTTCTGGTTCTCCCTTAGGTCCCGCTGATACTGGGAGAGCAGCTTTGATGGCAGCTCAAGAGTCTGACTACTCGTTGCAGTCATTGTTTGACCAGGCGCGGGCCACGCCTAATGACTCGGGCCCCACTACTCAGTACTTCATCCGTAACGGTGTACTTTGCTGCCGCTGGTTACCCGCCACCATGACGGAGGAGGACGCTGACTAGGCTTCAGTAACTCAAATTGTTTTACCCGTCTCTTACAGGCAGACTGTCCTGGCCGTTGCCCAAGAAGGACGTTTTTCAGAACACTTAGGTGTTCGAAAAACGTTTACCAGGCTGGCCAGAAATTTCTTCTGGACAGGTATGAGGAGGGATGTCCAAGCAGTTTTTCACCCTATGAGCTTGTGTTTGCCCACCGTGTGAGAGGACCACTTCACATAGTTAGGGAAAGATTGTTAGGTAGCTCAGAAGAGAGTATCAATGTGCTTAACTTAGTAGGAGATGTCCGGGACCGACTGTTGAGGTGCTGCCAGTTGGCCGCCGACAACGTGCAGCAATCCAAGATCAGGACCAAGACTTGGTACGACAAGAAGGCGAGACATCGGGAATTCCTTCCTGGTGATAAAGTCCTCGTCTTCCTGCCAGCCCAAGACCAGCCATTCCACGCTAAGCTCCATGGGCCTTACTCAGTCTTAAAAAAAGTAAGCCACTCCTTTCCACTCCTGACAGGCGCCATTTACAACGCTTGTGCCACGTCAACGCTTTGAAGCAATACCATACGCGTCCCGAAGTTGCAGAAGAACTAGTTCCTGTGGGCGTTGTGGACACTTGCCCTGTTGACTGGGAGGATGCTGAAGACTAAGAAGAGAATAGCCCACTGGACTGGTCATCAGTTGGTACTTGGCGTTTCAACTCAGCCGAGCTCACCATGAAGCTTCAACATCTACCTGAGTCGAGGAGATCTGATATTTTGACCTTGGTACACAACCATCCTCAGGTAATCCAAGATAAACTTTTATATATCACTGCAGTGGTGCATGACATAGATGTAGGTACGGCGCCACCCATCAAGCAGTCTCCCTACTGCGTGCATCCCAGCAAGATGGAGCAAGTGAAGAAGGAGCTGGCCGAGATGAAGGAATTGGGAATCATCAAACCACCAAGCAGCGAGTGGTGTTCTCCAGTTACCCTAGTTCCCAAGAAAGATTGCAGTATTAGTTTCTTTGTAGATTACCGTAAGGTTAATGCAGTCACCCGTATCGACACCTACCCCCTACCGAGGATCGACGACTGCATAGAGGTAGTGGGAAATTCAAAGTTCCTGACCAAGGTCGACTGTCTTCGCGGTTTCTGGGTTTCTGGCAGGTACCCTTGACTAGTCGTGCCCGAGACATTTCCTGCTTTGTCACTTTAAGGGAGACATATACATTTTACGTAATGCCTTTTGGGCTTTGCAACGCCCCTGCCACTTTCCAACGATTGATGGTTAAAATCACTAGTAATGTACCTGGTTGCACAGTATATTTAGATGATGATGTGATTTTTTCTGACACTTGGTTAGATAACATAACTCAATTGGATGCTCTCTTCTCAGCTTTAGGGAATGCTGGACTTGTTGTTAACCTTTCCAAGTCAGAGTTCGCGTGTGCTCAGCTTTTGTATTTAGGGCATGTTATTGGGTTGGGCACACTTGCCACTCCTACAGCTAAATGTGATTCAATTTCTCTAATGCCCGTTCCTTGTAACAAGCGGCAAGTTCGTCGTTTCCTGGGTACTGTAGGATATTATCGTAGGTATATATGTAATTGTGCACAGTTGGCATTACCTCTCACGACGCTATTGAAAAAGGTTTGCTCATTTATTTGGACACAGGCTTGCGAAGATGCTTTTCAGGGTCTTAAAAATGTCCTATGCTCATACCCTGCGTTAATGGCTCCTAACTTCCACAGACCTTTCAAGCTCGCATGTGATGTCAGCGATTTTGCCGCCGGTTCAGCACTCTTGCAGGAGCATGATGGAGTGGACCATCCGGTGGCCTACTTTAGCAAAAAGTTTACACCAGCACAGACCCGGTATGCTACCGTAGAAAAGGAGCTTTTATCCATTATTTTGTCTTTAAAACATTTTTATTACTACCTTTTGCCGTGTTGAACTGTGGTAGTGTACACGGATCACAAGCCATTAACATTTTTGAAAAATTTTGAACTAAAGAACCAACGCCTTTTGTGTTGGAGTCTCTACCTGCAAAATTTTAATCCTCAGATTGTTTTTCACATTAAGGGTTTAGATAATGTTTGGCAGAATTTCTGTCTAGACCAGTCAATGCTTGATCAGTTTGCACTGCCACAGTTCGAATTTGGGTTCACCCAAATTCTCTTTGTGGGGGGGAAGACTGTTACGACCACTTCACGTTCCTAACTACCTTTCTTCTTTTTTTTTGCTTCTCGTTGTCCCCCTACTTTCACGTCAATCCACTTTCACTTCCGGTGGTTCAGTATAGCTTCACTGTTTCGTTTTTTTTTTCCTTTTTTGTTCCGAATTACGGTTCCGGAGTTTTCCTCAGCCTAAAGAGGCGTTAGGTAGGCAGTGTGTCCTGACCTTCATACCCTACCAGTGGTATTACCTGTGTGTGTGTGTGGATTTAGCAGACCATCTTTTCCACTATTTCTTATGTGAGTATTACCGTGCTGCATTGTGTGTACCCATCTTTTGTTTTCGTGTGTGTTTCTGTGTGTGTTTCTGTGTGTGTTTCTGTGTTTGGGTTTCTGTTATACATATTTAAGTTCAGTTTCTTTTGGGGTTCTGATTTACACTTGTTCACACCTACTCTGACACCCTACATACAATACCGTGATACACTTGTTTAAAATTAGGTATTTTTTGTGTTTCTGTGTCGACTCTCGTAGTGAGATATTCTGTGTTTTTAAGACCTCTTAAAGGCTTCTAGTCTTTTCTTTCTTATGTTAACCGTTGCTTGCTTTATTTACTCTTTTTGTTTATCAAATTATATAAACAAATTTCATAGTAACTTTTGTTAACTTTCTTTGTCCCGTATGTTTATTTCTTTATTCATTTTTTATTTTTTGGTTACGCGGCTCGGACCTGTAATTTTCACTCTGCCGTCGTAACAACACCCACCAACCCACACCCACACCCACCCACCCACACACCCACACCCACCCACACCCACACCCACGCCTATGCCCACGCCCACGCCCACGCCCACACACACACACACACACTGAGACATAAAGTGGCGCATTATCCTTAATCAAATAGCCTAGCTGAAAGCAACATTCCAAATACTAGGGTCATATTATCTATCAATTATCTATTATCTGTGCTTAATCAAATTGACTTAAAGAAAGTAACAAACGTAGAACTTATATCCCCAATGAGAACCAACAAACACTTAAAATCTTTCTGCACCATCGAGTGGCCTAAGAACACTCACATGCTGCCCATTAATTAACTCTACCTTTGATTGCGAGTGCATCGGAGGACACAGTGGGGCGGCATGAGCCCCACTGTGTCACTGAATGTCACTGTGTCACTGTGTCACTGAATCACAGGCGTCACTAAAACAATCGTACCTGCGCTACCACGGGCGAGGGCTAACCATCAAAGCCCTCAAGTGAACCTCCAGGGCCTACCATCCCACCCCTGGAGGTCACTGCTTACAAGCGCTATAGGCCAAGATGTGAAATATATATATAAATATATATATATATATATATATATATATATATAATATATATATATATATATATATATTATATATATATATATATTATTTTTTTTTTTTTACGTTGTAGCCTATAGCATCTGTAGGCATATGGAGAGTCTTGATGTTGGTCGATCTCGCCCGATGGTGGCGCAGGCTGGATTTTTATAGTTACACCTGTGGTCTCAGGTGAAGATTCCATTTTCTGTGATGTTCAGATCTTCAGTTAAGGTGCATGCAGCCCCTAGAGTCCACCGTCACACTCGCAATCGGCAAACAGGTATATGCTGCATGATGGTTGCTTCGGCCACTCGACAATGGCTTTGATAGTTGCTCCTTGATGAGACTTAAACTCGGGACCTTCTGCTCCTTACCAGGCTCTTGAAAGAGTTGCCCCCGGCAGGATTCGAACTCGGGACATTGAGTTCAGCACTCCATGACGCTACTAATCACTCGGGCACCGCCTCCATATATATATATATATATATATATATATGGAGGCGGTGCCCGAGTGGTTAGTAGCACTCCTTGACGCTACTAACCACTCGGGCACCGCCTCCATATATAATATATATATATATTATATATATAAAATATATATATTATATATATATATATATTATATGGAGGCGGTGCCCGAGTGGTTAGTAGCGTCATGGAGTGCTGAATCAAGTCCCGAGTTCGATCCTGCCGGGGCAGCTCTTCAAGAGCCTGGTAAGGGAGCAGAAAGGTCCCGAGTTTAAGTCTCATCAAGGAGCAACTATCAAAGCCATTGTCGAGTGGCCCGAAGCAACCCACATGCAGCATATACCTGTCTGCCGATTGCGAGTTGTGACGGTGGGCTCTAGGGGCTGCATGCACCTTAACTGAAGATCTGAACATCAAGAAAATGGAATCTTCACCTGAGACCACAGGTGTAACTATAAAAATCTATATAAGTATATATATATATATATATATATATATATATATATATATATATATATATAATATATATATATTATATATCAATTATTGGGGGCATACGCGGGGAGGCGCGTCGCCTCGCCCACCCTACGACGGCATTCCCGGGGGTCACCACGCGTGAGTCCCCATGCAGACTCCCTGCCCATACCAAGTAACTCTCGACAGGAAGCATCAACTTGCCCCAGCCACGAGCCTTGTGGTCGCCCCCTTGGCCTCTTCCACGCCAAATTGTTTCTTAAAGATACAACCCGATGGGAAGGGTCGGGTTTAGGGTAGCGTGCCATATGCCCACATAGGCGAAGTTGGCGCTGATGGACTATGCACGTAATAGGCCTCGATTCAGTCTCACGGTGCAATCGCTGATTTAACACGTAATCATCCCGGCGATATCCCATGATTCTGCGGAGAAATTTATTTCCAAAGGCATCGATTCGCCTCTTCTAGTCTCTATTTAGTGTCCATGTCTCACAACCATACAGTAAGACTGGGATCACAATCGAATTGAAGATCAGGATCTTTGTCCTCCTGCAAAAATAACGAAAACGCCAAATACTCGTGCTGAGCGAGTCCATAACACCGTCTGCTATGCCAATCCGCCGTAAGACTTCTTGACGCGACCCGTCATCATTATGGACTGCCCTACCAAGATATGTATAACTTTCCAAGATTTCAATGTCCTCGCCGCACGCATGAACAGACTGTACTGTTTCATCTAGTCGTAGAGCAAAACTGGACGATCCATATAACCCCGCCGCGTGTCTCGCAATGCCCCGGGGTCACAGGGGGACTCCCGGGGGAGCCACATGCGAGAAGCCACAGAAGCAGGTGTCTTGCGGGACGTCGGGGCACCGTAGAGTTGAGTTGCACCTGCCCCGGGGGCAAAGCGGAGCGGCGGGCGTCGGGGCGTCGGTTAGCGTGGAACTCAGCCACCTACACGAGCACACGCGCCGCCCGAAGAGGCCGTGAAGGAATACAAGTACACGTATACTCGCGCGCCGCACTTAGTCTCGTAGTCTCGTAAGAGATCACCACGCACCGCGAGGCAGGCCTGCCCACACCGGAGTATAGATAGATTCTGCAACTGTTCTCTGTTCAAGAGGCAGCGAGCCTTCGTAAGTGCAGCTGGTCTGCAGGTTGTGGTGGGTACAGGGCAAAGGTTATATCAGTGTGACAGTTAATCATCTAATGTGTGAAGTGATAGGTATGAGGTGATCCTTGGTCGCTGGCAATTCTGCTGTCTCAGCCTCAGCTATTCCCCTCTCTTCAATTCTTGTTCATTCTTCTCTTCCTCCCTCTTCTTATTCCTCGCTTTCTCTCTCCTTTTCTCCTTCTCCCTATTCCCCTTCGTCCTGACGCTAATCTGTTGAATACCTAATGTTAGCGATTCTGCAGGTGGCTGGTCCTTGCTCTCCCCTCGTGGCTGATAAGGATAATGATGTATCAGCTAAACCATCGTCGCCTCTCTCGCTTTCCACTACCATCCTCAACGGTTTTCCCTCTTCCCTTCTTCTCTTCTTCTATTCCCTTATTTATCCTTCTCTCCTTCCATATTTCTTGTTCCTCTGTTCCCCGAGCCCTCAAAATAATATAGAAAAATAGTCATCATTAATAATGAAACACCCTTTACGCTAACAATGACCTTGTACAATAAAAATAGCACAGGCCTATACAGCGCTTCTGGGTTAATTAGGGGGATCACAGAGCAGGTAAATGACACTGGTGGAGCCAATTAGCGCGACTCACCTGTTGGAACACAAGGTCAGGTGAACATTACCGTAATTATAGTGTTGGTGAGTGGGAGAAAAATGTTTTTTTTATTTCAATCTCTTTTCCCTTTCAAATTCGGCAAATTATATGATTCTGCTCTTTTTTGTTTATAATTAGAATGATTAGCGATGCTTTGTAGTAGCATCGAGTGAAAGAGTGAGAGAGAGCGAGAGAGAGAGAGAGAGAGAGAGAGAGAGAGAAAAGAGAGAGAGAGAGAGAGAGAGAGAGAGAGAGAGAGAGAGAGAGAGAGATAATGTTCTCTCTCTCTCTCTCTCTCTCTTTCTCTTTTCTCTCTCTTCTCTCTCTCTCTCTCTCTCTCTCTCTCTCCCCTCTCTCTCTCTCTCTCTCTCTCTCTCTCTCTCTCTCTCTCTCTCTCTCTCTCTCTCTCTCTCTCTCTCTCTCTCTCTCTCTCTCTCTCTCTCTCTCTCTCTCTCTCGTGAGTCTGGCTACAGAACTTAAGGGGACACCACACAACTGAGGACCAGAATCACTCAATTTTGACATTTTTCATTTATGTGCTAAAATTGTTCTTTTGGCAACTACAACGTAGTATTTTTTTTCTGTATTGTGTGTCCCTTTTTCCAATGCTACCCCCACCCCCCGAGTCCCATCCTTGATACCGCATCACCATCATAATTATTTGTAAAATTGTTCTTTTGGCCTAGAACTACAACGTATTAGCTCTGAAACGCAAATATGAGCCATATTACCCATTCCCTGGCCACCCCAATGCTACCCTCCCCCCCCCTCCCCCCCCGCGTCCATCCTGGCGACTGCATCACCATCATAATTATTTGTATATATTGAAGAAAAAAATATTTTCTCATGAAATAGGAATGTATATGGCCGTTTTCTATCACCTCAATACATTATAAAACGGATAAATAGTAAGTTAGACTAAAGTAACTTGATATTCGATAAGATGAGGTATATTCGTTGTTTTCTAACAACACGTTTTTTTTTCTTTCACGACTTCTGCCATTTTTGTAATACAGATCTCAAATTTTGCACACTTTATACTTGCATACATATGTGTAAAAGGACTCAACGAATTTTGATAACAATTACAGGCGGAATTTCTAAAAATGTTATTATTATAGATTTTTCTTATTCAAGATATTACATATTTTTAGAGTGGCATTTTCAACCTTTTTCGGAGTGATAGGAGAATATCCCTCCGTATCTTTATTGTTGAATGTTTACAGAATACCTAAGTAAATATCTCTTCAAACAAAGAATTCTTCGATTTTAAGTAGATTTCCATAAAAACTAAACAAAAAAACAATCCAATAGTAATGAAACTTGGTCAGATAATGTAAACGCTCACGAAAAACACGATGGAGATAAGATTTTGGCTCTAAAAGCAGCCTTGAAAATGTTGGCTTCACTTGTGTGGTGGCCCCTTGAAAGGCAGACACCCCAATCCCCCCCGCCCCCACCTGTAGATTGTACACGCACTGCCCATTTGTAAAGGAGGAGGAGGAGGAGGAGGAGGAGGAGACTGTGGTGGTAGAGGAGGCGGAGCAAAAGATAAGGTCACAGGAAACCCTAAAACATTACGAGAGAGAGAGAGAGAGAGAGAGAGAGAGAGAGAGAGAGAGAGAGAGAGAGAGAGAGAGAGAGAGAGAGAGAGGAGAGAGAGGAGAGAGAGAGAGAGAGAGAGAGAGAGAGAGAGAGAGAGAGTTCAAATTCAAATTCATTTATTTTCCACAGGGTAGCGGTTATTACATCAGAATACGTATAATAATTGGTAGACTTGTCTACATGTCAAGCTTATTTTACATGCTAGAATATAGGCAAAAAATATGAGTGAGTAAGTCACTGTAGCTGACCATACGAGTGTACAACATATATATTGGCACCAAATTCCAGGTACAGCATTGTCAATAATCTAGTAGGAGTAAAATAAATAAAATTCCAGTCAAACAGGCAGAATTCTAGTAAAACATAAGATTAAAATAAAAAGAAATATGTTAAACTAGCCGCAAAGCCGCCCTCCGAGCGGACTTTTTGGCTAGCTCCTGCGGAGGGCTATTGGTGGGCCTTCGGCCCACCACCTGTGTTTGGTGGGCCTTCGGCCCACCAAACATGGACTCTCCAGATAGGGCCCCCTTCTAACTTTCCTGAAATCATGGATGTAGAAATGTATGTATTCCCCCACCCATTCACTCACCCATTACCCATCACCCCCCACCCATTCACTCACCCATTACCCATCACCCCCCACCCATTCACTCACCCATTACCCATCACCCCCCACCCATTCACTCACCCATTACCCATCACCACACACCCATTCACTCACCCATTACCCATCACCCCCACCTATTCCCTCACCATCACCCATCACCCCCAACCCATCACCCCCCACCCATTCACTCACCCATCACCCCAAACCCATTACCCCACCCATTCACTCACCCATTACCCCTCACCCTACATCAAGGCTTCCTCAATTCTCGCAACCCACTTTTGTTTTCACAATTCTCGCTAATAGGCTGCTAAAAAAAAAAAAAAATCCCCTGGTCAACCCGGTTCCAAAAATGTGCCATATGAGTTGATTGCGCCACAGGGGGCGGAACCTATACCAGACACACACACACACACACACACACACACACACACAACACAACACACACACAGACAGACTGAGAGACACACTTTTGCTTATATTATTATAGATTACCCATCACCCCCACCTATTCCCTCACCCATCACCCATCACCCCCAACCCATCACCCCCACCATTCACTCACCCATCACCCCACACCCATTACCCATCACCCCACCCATTCACTCACCCATTACCATCACCCTACATCAAGGCTTCCTCAATTCTCGCAACCTACTTTTGTTTTCACAATTCTCGCTAATAGGCTGCTAAAAAAAAAGAAAAAAAAAAAAGTGATCGGATCATCTCATAAGTGGGCTTATGACCTTCCCCTGGTCAACCGATTCCAAAAATGTGCCATATGAGGTGTTTGCGCCACGGGGGGCGGAACCTATACCACACACACACACACACACACACACACACACTTTCGCTTTTATTAATATAGAAGAAGATAGAAGATAGATAGAAGATAGATAGAAGATAGAAGATAGATAGAAGAAATAGAAGAAGAAGAAGATAGATAGAAGAAAGATAGAAGAAGATTACCCATCACCCCCCACCTATTCCCTCACCCATCACCCATCACCCCCAACCCATCACCCCCCACCCATTCACTCACCCATCACCCCACACCCATTACCCATCACCCCACCCATTCACTCACCCATTACCCATCACCCTACATCAAGGTTTCCTCAATTCTCGCAACCCACTTTTTTTTTCACAATTATCGCTAATAGGCTGCTATAAAAAAAATAAAAAAAATGATCGGATCATCTCATAATTGGGCTTAAAACCTTCCCTGGTCAACCCGGTTCCAAAAATGTGCCATATGAGTTGATTGCGCCACGGGGGGCGGAACCTATACCACACACACACACACACACACACCACACACACACACACACACACACACACACACAGACACACACACACACACACAGACAGACAGACAGACAGAGAGACGCACTTTTGCTTATATTATATAAGATTACCCATCACCCCCACCTATTCCCTCACCCATCACCCATCACCCCCAACCCATCACCCCCCACCCATTCACTCACCCATCACCCCACACCCATTACCCATCACCCCACCCATTCACTCACCCATTACCCATCACCCTACATCAAGGCTCCCTCAATTCTCGCAACCTACTTTTGTTTTCACAATTCTTGCTAATAGGCTGCTAAAAAAAAGAAAAAGAAAAAAGTGATCGGATCATCTCATAAGTGGGCTTATGACCTTCCCCTGGTCAACCCGATTCCAAAAATGTCCCATATGAGGTGTTTGCGCCACGGGGGGCGGAACCTATACCACACACACACACACACACACACAGACAGACACACTTTCGCTTTTATTAAAATAGATTTGCCAAACATTATAGTAAGACAAGCAGAATTCTAGTAAAACATAAAATTACAATAAAAAGTAAAATCTAAAATCTGCTAAAAAAATCAGTAAGACAAGTAAAATTGCAGTAAAACCTAGAATTAAAATAAAAGATAATATGTAGAATCTGCTAAAAACTACTCTACTAAAAATCATTTTCGTCTTGCAAAATATAGTTGACTAGTGTAGATTTAAATACAGAAAGTGTATTTGCCTGCGTGACGTTGGCTGGTAGGGAGTTCCATTTTTTTGGTCCATATACTGTAAAAATTTTAGCACCGGTGATTGTCTTAACTCTAGGAATGACAAGGTTACTTTGTTGTCTCGTCATGCTACTTGTTGTGCTGTGGACTGTTGGGAATGAGTGGAGCCAGTCGGGATACATGCCGTTCAGAGAGTTATACATGGCAATGTTAACATCAACAAATATTTTTTGTTTAATTCTGAGCCATCCTAGTTCTTTGAAGGCAGGGGAGATATGGTCATATTTTCTTATACCACCGATCGAAATTCTGGCAGCAAAATTTTGTAGTTTTTGTACTTTCTGTAAAAGAGTAGTGTTGGTGGTACCCCAAATGCGTATGCAGTAGTCAATAAGACTCAATACAAGTGACTGGACAACAATTTTCCTGCTAGATTTATCAAAATTTGTACTTATGCGGCATATATACATTAACATCCCAATGACCTTTTTATTTAACTCGTTAATATGCGTGTCAAATAATAAATAGCGATCCATGTATAAACCTAAATTTTTTACCTGTGTGCTGGGACGGACGCTGGTGTCGTCAAACTTAATCATACTATTCTCAGGTACATGTGACAGTAACTGTCTGCTTCCAATGAATATACATTGTGTTTAGCTGGCATTGATCATCAGGCCATTACTAAGAAAAATATTTTTGCCTTAGTAAGGGTTGCTTCCGTTTCTTTAATGATGGTGCCTAAGTTTTCGAGAGATCCACTGTGAAGAAACTGAGTGTCGTCAGCGTACTGGACAAGTGTACAGTCATTGAAGTGTTGAGCCATGTCATTGATATAAATGTTGAATAATACTGGTCCCAGGATGGAGCCTTGAGGGACGCCATAGCTGACATTTCTTTTTTTGATATTACTTTTGTAACTTGACAGACTGACTTATGTTACAAAGATAGCTGTTAAGCCAGAAGGAGTCAATGTTAAGGTTAGAACATTTTCTTAGGAGAATATATGGCTGACACTGTCAAATGCTTTTGATAAATCACATAATGTAACAATGATATTTCTTATTATCCATATTGTTATATATTTTATCAGCTATCACAGTTGGAGCAGACTCGGTAGAAAGCTTAGGTCTAAAACCATGCTGGCAGTTAGAGAGATACTTGTTATCTTCTAAGAAGTTTGAAAGCTGACTAGAAACATTATTTCTAAAACTTAGAGAGTACTGGTAAAAGAGAATTGGGCGATAGTTAGTCACATTGTGAATCACCTTTCTTAAACAAGGAATGACAGTGCATGTTTCGGCCAGGAATACACCGGAACGATAGAATATGATTCTAAGATGACCAGCACCAAA
>JACEEZ010012541.1:35000-59871 GCA_016584305.1 Chionoecetes opilio | reverse complement strand
GCTTTTTTTTGTGTCTTTGAAAGTTATTTTTTTTATTTTTATTTTATTTTTTTTGTTTTTCCTCCTCCCCCCCCCCTCCTCCTCCCCCTCCCCCCCCTCCTCCTCCCCCCCCACCCCACCACCCTTCATCCACCTTCATCCATCCTTTAACAGGTGGATAAAACCCCGCAAAAGGCATCCGCCTTCTCAACACAAACCTTCGAAAAAACAGCGGGATTGGTGACCACAACGGGGACAAAAAGAGGAAGAGGAAGATATTGAGAGGCACAAGAAGAGGAAGGGAAGATACAGAAGGGGGGATAGTGTCCCGGACACAAAAGGACATCGAGAAACCTACAAAACACCTCACCATAACCCCCACCACACATCACCATAAAACAACAGTCTTCCCCACCACACCACCCCCACCACCATGCCGCAAGAAGACATGGGGAGTAGGAGGGGGAGGGGGAGCATGAGGAGAGATGTAAGCGAGAAATTACATAATAGGGGAAGAGATAAAAATAACACAAAAGTATCAATAAGTAACGAGGAATTTTTTTTCCCCCAAAGCCCTTTCCGAATCACGGTTGGGCTTAATTTTAAGCCAGTAGTAAATTAGACAGTGCAAAAACGAGGTGAAAAGGGTTTCTAGGTTAGGAAATTTAGAAGCATGACGTCATGAGTTAAGCCCCTGGGGGGAGGTGAATTCTCCCCCGGGAAAAAGGAAAAATGTTTTTTAACTAGAGATGTAGAATGACTTACTTATTCCTTTGTTGACCAGGACTAAAAAAGTGTATTATTAGGGTCCCAAGGTAGGATGTGTTGGCGGAGCGGGGGGCCAAGCGTCCAAATTGCAGAGGGGCAACACAACATGCCCACACCCACCCGGTGAGACAAGGAGAAAGAAGGAAATAAAAAAAAATAAGTGAGAGGGAAACGTTGGAAGTGGGATAGACTACGTATAATTATATTAGGTGACGATTGGATTAATGTGCGTATCTTTAATTGGACGTGCAACCAAAATTTACCAAAGATAGAAAAAAAACTATTTTGGGGATAAAATTTGAGATTTCGCTGCGTATCGCTAGGGGGGAAGGAAAAATTAATATTAAGATAATGTGAATAAAATACAAAGGAAACAGTAAAGATTAAAAAATTATAATGAAAATTTTTAAACCGTTGCTTTCTTTTTCCAAAACCAGTATTACAATTTTTTTAAACTTTTTTTTTTTGTTCATTATATTTTTTTTCCCCACTTAAGTGGGTGGTGGCAGGGGAGTAACCAGGACTGTAGATTTCACCCCAAGGTGGGATACTAAGGTGACAACGGTGTAGATGGTATTTGAACACTACATGAGAAAGGGGCTGGGTGGGCGACGAATGTCGGGGGGGTGGTGAGGTTCGAACCCTGGACCTCGAGTAACATTTTGGGAAAAGGGGGTTTATTTTTCTACTACTATACTTTCACTATATACATTTCTATTTTCCCATATATGTACTTATATATACTATTTTCATTACTATACTACTACTACACCACCACCTACTATACTACTACTACTACTACTAACTATAAACCCCACCACTACTTTTATCTTTTTTATTTTTAAAACTTTTTCTTCCACTTAACTAATACTACAACTATCTATACTACATACTATACTACTACACTACTATTATTTTTTCCAAATTTTCAAAAACCATCAAAAACTTTTTACAATTACTCACAAACAACTAAACCCAAAACACACTTTTCTAACCCCTTTTATACCTAAAAACTTCTCCTTCCTCCCCTCTTCTCCCTATCCCCCCCCCCTTTTTTTCCCCTCCTCCCCTTCCCCCTTCTTCTTCTTCTCTCTCCTTTTTTTCTCCTTTTTTTCTTTTCCTCCTTCTCCTTTTCTCCTCTCTTCCTCTTCCTCCCTTTTTTTCCCCCCCCCTTACTCCTTTTGAAATTCTCGTACTTCTAAAACGAATAGAAAACTAATACCTCCCCCTACCTCCCTTTTTTTTTCATCTCCCCTCTTTCTGACTCACTATAATTTCCATACTCAAAATAATAAACCCCATTTTTTAAAATATCCACTACTACAAAAAAAATATATTTACTACAAACTACAAATACTATATACTATTTTCTACATTTACAAAACAAAACTACTACTACTATTACTACTAAAACAAACTAAAACTATTTATTTATTGTGTATATTTGTTGTTTTTTTTGCCGCCAGAGGGAATTTTTAAAGGGGAAAGGGCCGCAAGAGGCGAAAGAGAGCGAGCCTTTGAGTGGGGGGGAAAAAGGGTTTAACTTCAAAACGGAAAGACGTAAAACCCCGAAAAACACACCATGTTTTGTCTGAAGCCCTTTAAAATAGTAAAAAAACCCCTAGGGCAAAAAAACTTTGCTCTCTCTCTCTCTCTCTCTCTCTCTCTTTTCTCTCCCTCTCTCCTCTCTCTCCTCCCCTCTCTCTCTCTCTCTCCTCTTCTCTCTCTCCTCTCTCCCCTTTTCCTCTCTCTCTCTCTCCCTCTTCTTTCTCTCCTCTCCCCTTTTTCTTCTCTCTCTCTCTCCTCTCTTCCTCTCTCTCTCTCTCTCTCTTCTCTCTCTCTCTCTTTTCCTTTTCTCTCTCTCTCTCTCTTTTCCTCTCCCCTTCTCTCTCTCTCCCCTCTCTCTCTCTCTCTTCTTTTCGTGTGACCCCTTTGTACGGGTTTTAATTTAATAGCCCGCGAATATGGGTCAACGGAGAATTTATCTTTCCCAATCCTGTTTTTTAAATGTATTTATAATTAAACCAGATATTAAAAAGGATTAAGAAAAAGTGGGGTTTGTAGTTTTAAAGAGTTTTGTACTTTGGTGAGAAAGATAAAGGCTGTTTTTAAAGGGTTTTAATAGTGTACCTTTTAGAAAACACAAAAGTCGCCGGGGAAAAACGTTTTTTTTTGTCAGACGGTTGTGGCTTTAATTTTACATTTTTAATCAGTTTTTCAGGAAAGTTAGAAGGGGCTTTTGGAGGGGTTGTGTCATTTTTTTGTTTTCTTTTGTTTACTAGTAGGGCTTTTAATGATAAAATTTACAAGAATATCCCCAGAGTGGCGACCACAATTAAGGTGGGCCAGCAGTGTTTATTTTAGAGGTCGCCCCGCTGTCGTCGTCCCCCGGG
The DNA here is from genome assembly GCA_016584305.1 of Chionoecetes opilio. Taxonomy (NCBI): domain Eukaryota; kingdom Metazoa; phylum Arthropoda; class Malacostraca; order Decapoda; family Majidae; genus Chionoecetes; species Chionoecetes opilio. The sequence continues at coordinate 56,731 of JACEEZ010012541.1, read as the reverse complement.
AAAAAAACCAAGTATTTGAAATTGAAAAGCTTTTCTATACTTGCAACTACAAAGAAAAAAAAAAAACGTTTAAAAACGGGGTTAGTTTTATACAGTCATGATAAAATACTGGGTATCATTTTCAGGGGCACAGGACACAGCAGAGTGAGGTTTAACTTTCCTTATTTTAGGCCCCTTGGGACATATGTGCGGGGTGGGGGACTATAGGGTTATAGGGGTAGCAGACTTTTACTAGTCTATTTTTTTAAACGAGGCGAAAATTTTAAATTTTGCAAGGGAGGGTCTGTACGTTTAAGTGTATGTTTGTATATAGAGTAGGCCTACACGAACACAATAAATGATAAAACCGTAGCTCCCCTTGAGGGGCTTATTTTTTCAGGAGTCTGGGGGGCAGCGTTTTTAATTTTGAGTTTTTTAATATTGATTTTTTTTAATTTTGATTTTTTTTTTAATTTTGATTTTTTTTTAAATATTGAGTTTTAATATTGATTTTTTTAATTTTGAGTTTTTTTTAAATTTTGATTTTTTTTAATATTGATTTTTTTAATATTGGTTTTTTTTAATTTTGAGTTTTTTAAATATGATTTTTTTTAATTTGATTTTTTTAATTTTAAATTTTTTTGAATATTGGGGTTTTGGGAATATGAGGTTTTTTTTTTAATATTGATTTTTTTTAATTTTTGATTTTTTTAATTCATTTTTTTAATATTATTTTTTTTAATTTTTGATTTTTTTTAAATTGGGGTTTTTTAAATGGGAGTTTTTTAATATTTTTTTAAAAAATTATAGATTTTTTTTTAAATAAAAGATTTTTTTTAATATAGAGTTTTTTTAATATAGAGTTTTTTTAATATAGATTTATTTTTTTTAATATAGATTTTTTTTAATTTGGGGTTTTTTTAATTTTGAGTTTTTTTAAATTGATTTTTTTTAATTTTTGAGTTTTTTTAATATGATTTTTTTTAAATTTTATTTTGCGGTTTTTTTTTAATTTTGGGGGTTTTTTTAATATTGAGTTTTTTAATATTGGTTTTTTTAATATTGATTTTTTTTAATATTGATTTTTTTTTAATTTTTAGTTTTTTAATTTTTGATTTTTTTTAAATATTGAGTTTTTTTAATATTGATTTTTTTTAATTTTAAAGTTTTTTTAAAAATTTTTTTGAGGTTTTTTTAAATTATTGATTTTTTTTAATTTAATTGATTTTTTTTAAATTTTGGGTTTTTTTAATTTTGATTTTTTTTAATATTTTTTTTTTTAAAATTGGGGTTTTTTAATATTGAGTGTTTTTAATATTGAGTGTTTTTTAATATTGAGTGTTTTTTAATATTAGTTTTTTTTAATATTGAGTTTTTTTAAATTTAATTAAGTTTTTTTAATTTTTGGGGTTTTTTTAATTTATTGATTTTTTTTAATATTGGGGTTTTTTTAATATTGATTTTTTTTAATATTGGGGTTTTTAAAAATTGATTTTTTTTAATATTTTTTTTTTAATTTTTGATTTTTTTTAATATTGATTTTTTTTTAATATTGGTTTTAAAATTGATTTTTTTTAATTTTGGGTTTTTTTAAATATATTTTTTTTAATATTGAGTTTTTTAATTTTAAGTTTTAATTTTGAGTTTTTTTAATTTTTGAGTTTTTTTAATATTGATTTTTTTTAATATTGATTTTTTTAATTTTGGGTTTTTTTAATATAAAGTTTTTTTAATATTGAGTTTTTTAATTTTTGATTTTTTTTAATTTATTGAGTTTTTTAATTTTGATTTTTTTAATTTTGTTTTTTTTTTAAAATTTTGAGTTTTTTTAATATGATTTTTTTTAATATTGAGGTTTTTTTAATATTGATTTTTTTAAATTGATTTTTTTTTAATTTTGATTTTTTTTAATATTGAGTTTTTTTAATATTGAGTTTTTTTTAATTTTGGGTTTTTTAAATGAGTTTTTTTAATAGGGATTTTTTTTAATATTGGGGTTTTTTAATAGATTTTTTTTTAATTTTGGGAGTTTTTTAATTTTGAGTTTTTTTAATATTGAGTTTTTTAAATATTGAGTTTTTTTAATTTTAGTTTTTTTTTTTATTGAGTTTTTTTAATATTGATTTTTTTTAATATGATTTTTTTTAAATATTGAGTTTTTTTAAATATTGATTTTTTTTTTAATAGATTTTTTTTTAATATGAGTTTTTTTAATATTGATTTTTTTTAATTTTGATTTTTTTTTAAATTGATTTTTTTTAATTTTGGGTTTTTTTTTAATTTTGATTTTTTTTTAATATTGAGTTTTTAAAATAGGGAGTTTTTTTTTAATTTTGGGTTTTTTTTTAATATTGAGTTCTTTTTAATTTTGAGTCTTTTTAATTTTGAGTTTTTTTAATTTTGAGTTTTTTTAATATGATTTTTTTAATTTTGATTTTTTAAAATTTTGATTTTTTTAAATTGAGTTTTTTTAAAAATTGATTTTTTTTTAATATTGATTTTTTCTAATATTGATTTTTTTTAAATTTTGATTTTTTTAAATTTTGAGTTTTTTAATATTGATTTTTTTTAAATTGATTTTTTTTAATAGGGATTTTTTTAATATTGATTTTTTTTAATTTTGATTTTTTTTAATTTTGGTTTTTAATTTTGGTTTTTTTTTAATTTGATTTTTTTTAATGTGATTTTTTTTAATTTTGAGTTTTTTAATGTTTGATTTTTTTAATTTTGATTTTTTTAAATGTTGAGTTTTTTTAATGTGATTTTTTTTAAATTTTGGGTTTTTTTTAATTTTGGAGTTTTTTTTTAGAGTTTTTTTAATAGAGTTTTTTTAATAGAGTTTTTTTAATAGAGTTTTTTTAATAGAGTTTTTTTAATAGAGTTTTTTTAATAGAGTTTTTTTAATAGAGTTTTTTTAATAGAGTTTTTTTAATAGAGTTTTTTTAATAGAGTTTTTTTAATAGATTTTTTTTAAATAGGGGTTTTTTTTAATAGTTTTTTTTTTTAATAAGTTTTTTTAATAGAGTTTTTTAATAGAGTTTTTAATAGAGTTTTTTAATAGATTTTTTTTTAATAGGGGTTTTTTTTAATAGATTTTTTTTTTAATAGATTTTTTTAATGGGTTTTTTTTTTTAATAGAGTTTTTTTAATAGAGGGTTTTTTTAATAGAGAGTTTTTTTAATATAGAGTTTTTTTAATAGAGTTTTTTTAATAGAGTTTTTTTAATAGAGTTTTTTTAATAGAGTTTTTTTAATAGAGTTTTTTTTTAATAGAGTTTTTTTAATAGAGTTTTTTTAATAGAGTTTTTTTAATAGATTTTTTTTTTAATAGATTTTTTTTTAATAGTTTTTTTTTAAAAATTTTTTTAATTTGCTTTTTTTTAATTTTGCTTTTTTTTAAATATTGCGTTTTTTTAATATTGCTTTTTTTTAATATTGCTTTTTTTTAATTTTGCTTTTTTTTAATATTGGGGTTTTTTTAATTTTGCGTTATTTTAATTTTGCGTTTTTTTAAATATTGCGTTTTTTTTAAATTGCGTTATTTTAATTTTGAGTTTTTTTAAATTGAGTTTTTTAAATATTGAGTTTTTTTAATATTGAGTTTTTTTAATTTTGAGTATTTTAATTTTGGATTTTTTAATATTAAATTTATTTTAATATTGGGGTTTTTTAATATTGATTTTTTTTTAATATTGAGTTTTTTTAAATTGAGTTTTTTAAATTTTGAGTTTTTTTAATTTTGATTTTTTTTTAATATGATTTTTTTTTAATATTGAGTTTTTTTAAATGATTTTTTTTAAATTTTGATTTTTTTAATTTTGGGATTTTTTTTAATATTGATTTTTTTTTAAAATGATTTTTTTTAAAATTGATTTTTTTTTAAAAATTGAGTTTTTTAAATTGAGTTTTTTTAATTTTTTTTTTTTAATAGGGGTTTTTTTTAATATTGAGTTTTTAAAATAGGGAATTTTTTAATACGAGTTTTTTTAAATTTATTGAGATCATGAGAGGAAAGTGTAAAAAAGGATACAGGGATTTTTCTTTACACAAGTTTTTTCGCCCCGGGTTTTGGTTAGTTGTTTCTAAAAACGCTTTGATTTTTTTCATACATATCTGGAGTCTTTTTCGAAAAACTCTAGATTTAAAGGGTTAAAATTCGAGCTGAGTGTAGGGAAACGACTAGGGTTTTTCATTTAGCCTAGACAAAGAAACAACTTTTTGGTGTAGAATCTATGGTGTACAAAAACAATTTGTGTACGAAACCCCGTAACCGGGGTTGGGGAAATGGTGTGCTATGGAAGGTGAAAAAGGGGGTGGGGGACATAGTGCAGGTGGCGAAAAGGTTATCTACGTTAGGAATAAGTATAGGTAACCCATGGCGGCTGGCGAATGTGCAGGGGGCGGCTAAAATTTTCATTACGTTAAGAGTAAGTATGGGTAACATGGCGGCCGGCGACATTATGCGGGTGGCGCCCTAAAGTGTTCTAGGAAGCCCTTTTTTTATTGGGGGCCCCCTTTAAAAAATATTTTTTCTTTGTTTATAAGTTTTTTGTTTAGTATTTGATGCCCTATAAAGTATTATGGTATATGGGAAACAGTGTAATTTTTCTGCCCTATATTAGGATACTACAAGTATAAAAGTAACAGTAAACACTATTGCCATAAAATTACATAGGAGGCAGCGGGCAGAGCTCTCCCCCAAACAGCGAAGAGGCCCGGGCCCGCCAGCCAACAGCGTGCAGGATCCCAAGACCCCACGAGAAGAAAAAGAAAAAGCCAGCCAATCAGCGGGCAGGATCCCAAGAGGCCACAAAAAGAAAAAAAGAGGAACCCAAAGGCGGACCACAACAAACCCGGGCCACGAAAAAGCGCGGTCCCGCCTGTTTTAGGTCCCCCACTACCCCCCCCTTAGAGCCTTGCCCTGGGGGCCGGGGTTTTGAGTGAGGGTGTGTGGGAAGGTGTGGGCGTGGTGCGGGTGTGGGAGGAGGGCGGGGAGGCTGTGAGGAAGGGGGGAGAGGGAAATAGCCAGCTGGCGTGTTTTGGGGGGGAGGCTGTGAGGAAGGGGGGAGGGGGGGAAATGGGCCAGCTGGGTGGTGGGGGAGGCTGTGGGAAAGGGGGGGGAAGGGGGGGAAAAAAGCCAGTTTGGCGTTTTTGTGGGGGAGGCTTGTGGGGAAAGGGGGGGAGAGGGGGAAAAGCCAGCTGGCGTGTGTGTGGGGAGGCTGTGAGGAAGGGGGGAGAGGGGGGAAATAGCAGCTGGGCGTGTGTGTGGGGGGCGGGGGGGAAAGGGGGGGAGAGGGGGAAATACCCCAGCGGCGGTTTTGGGGAGGCGTGGGGAAGGGGGGAAGGGGGAAATAGCCAGCGGCTTTGGGGTGGGGGGAGGCGTGAGGAAGGGGGGAGAGGGGGAAATACCCAGGGGTGTTTTGTGGGGAGGTGTGAGGAAGGGGGGAGAGGGGGAAATACCCACCCTGGCTTTGGTTTATTTTACTTGTTTACTTTTTTCCCGTCTAGGGGTACTCCCCCAACAGTCGTGGGCCCCACCGCTGCACCCCAAACCCCCGGGCCCCCCTGGTTGCGGGTTTTCCCCTTTGGGTCCGATATTAAAGTTCGTGTCGGCCCTGCTCAAAAGGAGTAATCCAGGCAGGGGGGGTTACCCGGGATTTTTTGTAGGTGGTTGTCCAAATGATTTTTAAATTTTTCCACCGAGCATTCCTTTGGGGGTTCCCTTAAATTTTTCCGCAGGTTTTTAAATATTTTTGGCCCCCAATATGAGGCAGACTGGTTGATGGGGAGGGTTTTGATCCTGGGGGGGCGTCTGATGGTGTTTTCCCCTCCTTGCCTTGCGCCCAAAGTTTTTGGGTTGATTTGCGGGGTGCCAGATCACTGATGGCAGTAGGGTTGGGCCCCAATTTTTCCCCGGATTTCCCCGGGTTTATAAAAATATCTGGAAAATCTCTCCCTCCCCCTCTTTGTGGTAAAGGCCCCAAAACTTTTGTAGTTTTTTCCCAATAATTGGGGTTTTTTCATTCCCTCCACTTGTTAGTAAAAGACCTTTGAACGATTCGAAAGGGTTGTATTTCTGCTACTCTGTGAGGGGCAAAAAAGGCTACAGTAATCCAGCACGGGTTGTAAACCCGTGCCTTTCCCCAGAGTTAAAAAAGCAAATGAAAAGTGGGTGAGGAAGGGGGGAGAGGGGGGAAAAAGCCCGCTGGCGTGTTGTGGGGGGGGGTGTGAGGAAGGGGGGGGGGGGAAAAGCCAGTGGGGGTGTGTGGGGAGGCTTTTGAGGAAGGGGAGGGGGGGGGGAAATAGCCCGCTGGGGGTGTGTGTGGGGAAGGGGGGGGAGGGGAAAAGCCCCGCTGGCTGGTGTGGGGAAGGGGGGAAAAGGGGGGGAAAAAGCCAGTGGCGTGTGTGTGGGGAAGGGGGGGGGAGGGGGGAAAAAGCCGCTGGGGGTGTGTGGGGAAGGGGGGAAGGGGGGGAAAAAGCCAGCGGGGTGGTGTGAGGAAGGGGGGAGAGGGGGAAAATTTGCCAGCTGGCGGTGTGTGGGGAAGGGGGGGGGAGGGGGAAAAAAGCCCGCGGGGGTTTTGTGTGAGGAAGGGGGGAGAGGGGGGAAAAAGCCGCTGGCGTTGTTTTGGGGAAGGGGGGGGGGAGGGGGAAATGCCAAAACTGGCGCGGGTGGGGGGGTGTGAAGGGAAAGGGGGGGGGAGGGGGAAAAAAGCCCGCTGGGTGTTGGGAAAAGGGGGGGGGAGAGGGGGAAAAAAAGCCCGTGGCGTGTGTGGGGGAGGGGGTGGGGGAAGGGGGGGAGGGGGAAATAGCCAGCTGGCGTGTTTGTGGGGAGGCTGTTTAGGGAAGGGGGGAAAAAGGGGGAAATAGCCCGCTGGGGTTTTTGGTGGGGGGGGGGGAGAGGGGGGAAAAAGCCAGCTGGCGGTGTGTGTGGGGAAGGGGGGAAGGGGGAAAAGCCAGCGGGGGGTGTGTGTTGGGGGAAAGGGGGGGGAAAGGGGGGAAAAAGCCAGTGGCGGTGTTTTGGGGGAAGGGGGGGGGGGGGAAATAAACCAGCGGGGCAGTGTGTTTTGAGGAAGGGGGAGAGGGGGGAAAACAAAGCCTTGGCGTGTGGTGGGGAAGGGGGGGGAGGGGGAAAAAGCCAGCGGCGTGTGTGGGGGGAAAGGGGGGGGGGGGGGGAAATAGCCAAACTGGCGTGTGGTGAGGAAGGGGGGGGAGGGGGGAAAATAGCCAGCTGGGTGGGTGTGGGGAAAGGGGGGGAGGGGGGGAAATAGCCCGCTGGCGGTGTGTGAGGAAGGGGGGAGAGGGGGGAAAAAGCCAGCTGGCCGGTTTGTGGGGAAGGGGGGGGGAGAGGGGGAAATAGCCAGGGTGGCGGTGTGTGGGGAGGCGTGAGGAAAAGGGGGGGGGAGAGGGGGGAAAAGCCAGCTGGGTTTTTGGGTGGGGGGAAGGGGGGGGGAGGGGGAAATAGCCAGCTGGGGGGTGTGTGGGGAAGGGGGGGGAGGGGGAAAAAGCCAAACTGGGGTTTTGTGTGGGGAAGGGGGGAGAGGGGGGGGAAAAGCCGCTGGCGTTTTGGGGTGGGGAAAAGGGGGGGGAAAGGGGGGAAAAAAGCCGCTGGCGCGTGTGTGGGGGAAAGGGGGGGGAGGGGGAAATAGCCCGCTGGCGTTTTGGGGTGGGGGGGGCCCGTGAGGAAGGGGGGGGGAGGGGGAAAAAAGCCAGTGGGATTTTGTGTGAGGGAGGGGGGGAAAAGGGGGAAAAAAGCCAGTGGGTTTTTGTGTGAGGAAGGGGGGGGGAAGGGGGAAATAGCCAGGGTGGCGCGTGTGTGGGGAGGCTGTGAAAGGGAAAGGGGGGGGAGGGGTTTAAAAAGCCAGTGGCGTGTGGTGGGGGGCTGTGAGGAAGGTCCCTTGTTTTGGGGTGTCGGTTTAGGGGAAATGCCTCAGAGCCCTTAGGTTCTAGCGCTTTCAAAACCCGGGCCTGGCGTCCCAAAAATGTAGGTTCCCTTTGGGCCCGTAAGGAGTTTTGTGGGGGCTTTTCATAGCCAAATGTAAAAAGGGGTGGGGGTTTTGCTTCCTATGTTTTTAGTCTCTGCCTTTTTGGGCCCCGGGCTTTTTGGGGGGGTTAGGGGGGGGGTTGGGTTTTTTTCCCGGGGGGGTTGGGGGGGCCCGGGGGGGGTTGGGGGGGGGGTAGGGGGGGGGCGGGGGGGGTTGGGGGGCCCTGGGGAGGGGGGCGGGGGTCTGGGGGTTTTGGGGAAAGGGGTTTTGGGGGGGTTTTTGGGGGGGGGTGGCTCCCCGGGGGGGCGGGGGTTTTGTGGTTTAAAAACCCGGGGGGGGGAAATTGGGGGGGGGGGGGTTGGGGGGGGTTTTTTCGGGGGTTTTTAAAAAGGTTGTTTTTACCCGTCCCTTGTTTTCCACCCCAAAATTGTTTTAGTTTTTAAAATAATTTTTTAATAATAAAAAATTAATAATTTTAAAAAATTCCACACCGGAGCAAAAAACCAAAATTTTTTTAAAACAACAAACAAAAAATGGGCTAAAGAAAACTTGTGGACGAAACTTCCCTTAAACCTGGTTTTGGGGAAAAAAGGGGGGAAGTGTTTATTTTTTATTCAAAACCATTTTACGGTTTTTGGTTCTTTTTCCCCCCGTAGGAGTAGGGTTTTTAAAATTTTAAAAAGGTAAAAATAAAAAAATTTAATAAATTTTTTAGGGAACCCGGCCAAAAAACCCCCAAAAAAAAGATTTTTTTGGCTAAAATAAACAGGTTTTGGGATACTTTAACCCAAAAGGTGGCTATTTGGTTTTGATGGGGAAAACCCCTGGCGGTGGTTTTGGGGACAAAAAAAGCGGAGTTCGGGCCCCCCACCCCAAGGGTCTTTCCCCGGGGATACAAAAGCTTTTGCAGGGAAACCGGCCCCCCCCAATTTTTTGGCTTTTTTGGGCAAGTTGGGGTGGGGGGGGGGCTGTGGCCCCGGAGGGGGAGGAACAAACCAAATGGCTGGGAGCGCAACCAAGGGAAATTTGGGCCCCAAAACTTTTGGGAGGCCGGAGGGGTGCCGAAAACCTGGAGGGGGGGAAGGGGGAGGCCCCGGGGGAAGAAGGAGGGGGGGGCAAAGGTTGGGAAACCCCAATGGGGGGAGGGGGAAAAATAAAATTTAGATTCAAGAGCTGCTGGAAGGGGACATTTTTCCCGACACACAGTGGCGTAAGGATCATGAATGTCTGGAGTTGGGGAAAAAATTTTCTCTGAAGTCTGACCCCACCCCCGGGCACACCCTGAAACACAGTGGGTTAAGAATCACCCAAAGTCTGGAGTGTGGGAAAAAAAATTTTCTCACAAGTCGGGCCCACCAACACACCCTGACACAAAAGTGTTGTTAAAAAATCACCCAAAGTTGGAGTGTGGGAAAAAATTACTAAGAAGTCTCATCCACCCAAACACCCTGGCACACAGTGGTGTTAAGAATCACCAATGTATGGGGTGTGGGAAAAGATTTACCACAAATCTCATCTCACCCAACACACCCTGACACACAGGGGGGTGGGAAGGGAAACACCCAAAGTTGGAGTTTGGGAAAAAAAATTTATCAGAAGTCTGAACTCACCCACCACGGCCCTTTAGAACAGTGGTTGAGGGAGTTTAAAAAAGTGATGTTTGGGGGCAAGGTTTCAAGACAAAGAGGGGGTTTGCCAGCCACGTGAAGATTCACATGAAGCACTTGTACAACCTGGGGTACACACAGTGGGGACAAGAATCACCAATGTTGGGGTGTGGAAAAAGATTTACTAAGAAGTCTATTTCCCACCCCAAAACACCCTGACCAAAATGGTGTTTTTAAAAAAATGAATGGTAGGGGGTGGGGAAAGATTTAATCAGAAGTCTTTCCTCCCCCCAAAAAACCCTGAAAACACACTGGTGTTAAAAAAACAGGAAAAGGGGTAGAGTGTGGGAAAAAGGGTTTATAAGAAGTCATCCTCACCCCAAACAACCCCGACCCACACTGGTGTTAAAATCAGAATGTGTAGAGTTTTGGGAAAAAAATTTTCTCGCAAGTCGAACCTCCCCCACACCCCACCCTGACACACAGTGGTGTTAAGAACACCAAGTCTGGGGGTGTGGGAAAAAAATTTACCACAAGTCTAACCTCACCCAAAAACACCTGACACACAGGGTGTTAAAAATAAACCCAAAGTCTGGAGTGTGGGGAAAAAATTTTCTCACAAGGGCTAACTCACCGAAACAACCCTGACCCCCACAGGGGTGTTTAAAAATCACCAAATGTCTGGAGGGGTGGGAAAAAAATTTTCTGAGAAGTCTAGCCCACCAGACACGCCCTTTAGAAAACAGTGGTTTGAGGGAGTTTAAGTGTGATGTTTTTAAAAAAAAGGGGGGTTTTAAAAACAAGGGTTATATTTTCCAGGCCCCCTGAAAGATCCCCCTTTTGAGGGGTGTGCTGTTGGCGAGTGTGGGGGGTAGGGTGTGGAAAAAGGGTGGTGAACAGGGGTGTTACATGGTGGGGGGCAGGAGGGGTGGGGAAGGGGTGGTGGTGGTGGTTTGGGCAGAGTGTTTTCATGTGGGGGTAGGAGTTGGGAATGGGGGGGGGGACGAGTGTTAATGTGGGGGGCAGGAGTGTGGCAAAGGGGGGGGTGGTGGGGGTGGGGCAGAGGTTTCATGTTGGGGCAATACTACTTACTACTAAATTTCATTTACTTCACGGGGATATTTTACTCTCCACTGTACTTATAAAACCTCCCCTCCTCTTCCTTCCCCTCCCCCCTCCTCCCCCTCCCCCACCACCCCCACCTCCTCCCCACCCCCCATTAGTAGTGGTGGTTATACTGGGCACCCCCACCATTTTTACTACACAAATACCCACTAAAAAGGATCAATTTTTTTGGGGATTTAAAAAAATACACCGAAAATATTTTTCTAGATATAAAATATATGAGAAGATTTTTCATGTTTTTAATGGATCAAAGTTTTTTAGCCATGACGGTTTTGTGTGTGGCATGAAGGGAGTGACGGCGGGAGTCCCAGCGCCGGCTCCCCCAGTCCCCTTGTTTCGGCCCCTCACCGCCCCCAAAAGTGGGGCGTCCAATCATCCCCGCTGGGCTGTAGGTTTTTCAAAGGCCTTAGGGGGCAAAAGGGGAAAAATGGGTTTTAAAAATGACCTCTGATGACCCCTAAGGTGTTTTCAGGGTAATTTACAGCCAGGGGACAGGTGAGAGGAGCACTGTGTTTTTTTCTAGTGTAGTACAGTTGTACTAGTAATGCTAAAAGCGTCATAGAGGAAACAGTTTTTAAAGAGCTATCTAGATATTTAATGATTTTGTTAACCCCCCCTTTAGATCTTTCCTTTTTATATAAAAGGGTTTTTTTGTAGTAGTAGTAGTTAAATAGTAGTGTTAAATTAAAAACCCCCCGACGCCCAGATCTTTTCCCTTTTTATATAAAATGGTCTGTTGGCAGCCATAAAAAAAGGGAAAAATCACTGAATATACCAAAGAGTTAGGGGGCAAGGGTATTAAACAGGGGCATGCTATAAAACATTTCTTATACCCCTACAAAGATCCAATGGAACAAATTTAAAAAGGCAATTTCTCTCTGGGCCTAAGGGGGGAAATTTAAATTAAAAAACATTCATTAAAAAAAAAACTTCTATGGGAAAGTCAATATTTTTTTAGCTACATATATTTAGAAGTCAAGAACCATGAGGTTTAAATTTTTAGAGTGGGGATTAAAAATTGCTTTATAAAATATTAGGTACCCGTTATTTTTTTTATTTTGGTCAAAATGCAGGAGGAAAACCCCCGCCCCCCGCCGCCCCCTTTTAGCACGGGGCAGCTGTTTGGGGAATCCCCGGATCACCCCCAAACCCAAACACAAATCTTCACTACCCTTTAAAAGCCGGCCCTGGGCCAAGCAATAGCAAAATTTTACTACAGAGGGGGGACAAAATCAAAAAAACCCCCTGTAGTGAAGATTGCTTGTCCAGTGGTCACGCCGCTTTAAGTAGCGAATATTTGGTGGGGTGGGGATGATACGAGGGGAAAGCCCCAAAACAAAATGCCCCGTAGGAATGGAGGGGCAGGCACGGGGGCGGGGCTTCCTCCCCGGCATTTTTACCATAATAAAATTTAAAAAAGATATTTTTAGCCAATGTGTGAGGGGGTTTAAAACCCCAGATAAGGGGGAAAATCAAAATTTGGAGCCAGGGAAAAAATTAATTAGGGGCCCAAAAACGATCAGTGACATTTTAAAAAACAATATAGGGTTTTAAATAAAGCAATATATTTTTATCATCATATATAATGAAATTTCACAGGGGGCCACCAAAACCCTTAATCCCTTTAAACAACGAAGTTAAAAATTTTCGTTAAAAGATTTTAAATTTAAATTAACTTTGGGGAAAAAATTATCAGACTAAATTAAAATTCCGTTACATTTTAAATTCCGTTAAACCCAAATCCGCTAACACAAAAAAATTTTATAAAAACGGTAAATTTTAATTTTTTTTGGCCACTTTATCAATATTTTTTTTTAGTTTAATAAATATTGTGTTTCATTTTAAATTTTTTTCAGCCTTTTTTGGGGGTTTTTAAACCTTTTAAAAAAAAAAAAACCAGGGGCCAAAACATGAAATCAGCCTTTTTTGGTTTTTTAAAGTTAACTATAAAATCGCCTTTTTGGGAATCTAAAACAAAAAAAAAACCTATGTTTTTGGGTTTTTTAAAGCCCCTTAAAAAAACCCCCTCAAGGGGAGAAAAATTTTAGTGTTGGGGACTTTACAAAGGTGGTTTTTGGGGGTTTTAGGAAACACAATTTTTTTTTTCTAGAAAAAAATTAACGTTTAAAGGTTTTTCGATTAAAATTTCCCTTTCGGTTTTCGAAGTTAAATTTTTGGTAACGGCGCACCAATGTGGTTTAAAACAGGTAAAAATAATAATAAAAAAAATAATAATGTGTCGGCAAAAGTTTTAGGTTTTTTTAATTTTTAAAATCACAAAAAGTAGCAAAAAAAAAAAACCAAAAAAAAAAAGCAAAAAAAACAAAACGGCCCAAAACAGTGTTAAGGGGGCAGGGCCTGGCAGCCTCTGCGGGACAGAAGGGGTTTGGGTGGAAATTTAAAAACAGTATTTTGTTGGGACAAGTTTATTTTTGACATAAGACCAAACACGTTTCATTGTCACCGGGGGCACTTTTCACGGGGGACCACTGGCATGGGGGGGGTGGTGGGATGTGTGTTTTATGTGGTGTGGGTTGTGGGGTGTGGGTCGCCCCCGTCGCCTGTGGGGGGTTAAAAATGTGGCGTGGTGTGGTGTGGGGTGGTGTGGTGAGGTGAGGGGTGGGGTGGATGTGTGTGGTGAGGTGAGGGAGGTGAGGTTGAGTGTGGGTGAGGTGAGGTGAGGTGTAGGTGAGGTGAGGTGGATGTGATGTGGTGTGGTGTGGTGTGGTGTGGTGAGGTGAGGTGAGGAGGTGTGGTGTGGTGTGGTGAGGAGGTGTGGTGTGGTGAGGAGGTGAGGTGTGTTGTGTTGTGGTGTGGTGTGGTGAGGAGGTGAGGTGTGGTGTGGTGAGGAGGTGAGGTGTGGTGTGGTGAGGTGAGGTGTGGTGTGGTGTGGTGTGGTGAGAGAGAGAGAGAGAGAGAGGGGAGGTGACATATATTCAGACAGTCTCATTAACTTCATATACAACTCCTCCTCCTCCTCCTGGGATCTTCAAGTGGCTTGTGATCCCTGTCTTACTCTATGGTTGTGAGACATGGACACTAAATAGCGACTTGAAGAGACGAATCGATCTCCGGTAATAAGTGTCTTCGCAGAATCACAGTGTATCGCTGGGATGATTACGTGTCAAACCAGCGATTGCACCTTGAGACTGCATCGAGGCCTATTACCTGCATAGTCCATCAGCGCCAACTTAGGCTATATGGGCATGTGGCACGCTACCCTGAAACCGATCCTTCCCATCGGGTTGTATCTGTAAGAGACAATCCGGCGTGGAGGAGGCCAAGGGGGCGCCCACAAGGCTCGTGGCTGGGGCAAGTTGATGCTGCCTGTCGAGAGCTGCTTGGTGTAGGAAGGCAGTCTGCATGGGGACTGCTTGGTATGGGAAGGCAGACTGCTTGGTGTGGGAAGGCAGCCTGCATGGGGACTGCTTGGTGTAGGAAGGCAGCCTGCATGGGGACTGCTTGGTATGGGAAGGCAGACTGCTTGGTGTGGGAAGGCAGCCTGCATGGGGACTGCTTGGTATGGGAAGGCAGACTGCTTGGTGTGGGAAGGCAGCCTGCATGGGGACTGCTTGGTGTGGGAAGGCAGCCTGCATGGGGACTCGCGCGTGGTGACCCCCGGGAGTGGCGTCGTAGGGTGGGCGAGGCGAGGCGCCCCCAATGATTGATGGATTGATCCTGTAAGGACACACTGTTGTCACTTTAGATGTACTGTTAACACTGCAATAATACGTCTCAAACAAATACACACGGCAAGCGAGTTTAAAGTAATTGTCCAAACCCATTTTTTCTTTGCATAATTATGTTGAATGTTCATTCAAAATACCTAATCCACAAAAAATAATTCATTTCCACGCCTTATTTCCTTAAAAACAGGACTTTTGTAAAAAGCGCGGGAAAAACAACAGCCCCATTCCAGCCGTGGCGGGAAACTTGCTGGCGATGTCATGGCAGGCAGCCTCCCAGCCCTGCCTGACACAGACACACGGAGACTCAGAGAAAAATACAGTACCCGAAGAATCCCGGGTGCTTCTGGTATATTTTTGTGCGACACGGCACATACTTGCATCCTGCATGGGCACAGCAAGAAAGCCGTGCCCTTCCCGAGAGCTTGGCACCCATTCACAACCCACACGGCGACGATATATGTGTGCAGACGTGTCGAGCGGCGGGTAGTAGCGAGCCCTCTCATCTCGGTGGCCTTGCACCTACCCGCCGCTCCACACATCTGCACACATATATCGTCGCCGCACAGGCTGCAAATGGGTGCTAAGCTCTCGGTAAAGGCACAGCCCCCACACAGGATGCAAGTACATGCCACATCGCACAAAAAATATATCAGAAACGCCCAAAATTCCCCAAGTACTACATTTTTCTCCGAGTCTCCGCGCATCTGTATCAAGCAGGGCTGGGAGGCTGCCTGCCGTGACGTCACCGAGCCGTGGTGCGTCGTCTGCTGGTCGTCAGTTGTGTTTTGAGAGCTCGGGGAATTTAGATTTTGAATGCGGATCATTTAAAAATGGGTGACTGGATGCAAAAAGTAACGACCTATTGTTGATGTACTCGATCATGGCTGTTTTGATTGCATTATATCAGGAATGATGACGGGGTCTGCACGATGACTTTAAGTTCTTTTCACGATTTCCTTTTGCCTAATCTCCGGGCGGTCTTCCAAGTATTGGTGACTTAGAATACTACCGTAGATAACAGTGAAGTCGCCACCTGCAGTGAAGTCGCCAGGTGCCAAATATTACGAATTATAGCATCACTACTGATTTTTATGTGCCACTGAAGATGTTACACAGTAGTTTATATCATGGCTGTATAATCTACCCTGTTTCAGCGTTGTTTTATACTTTGTATCTGCAAGTATAACTGTTGCGCATTTTGCTTCTCACGTTTTTCTTCGCGCGATGACAGACAGTAATCAGTAGCTTTTCGGGCGGCAGGACACAGACTTGCCAGGTCTTTCAAACTTTAATAGAACTTATTTTCACCTTGGCAGAGGAATTGTTATATATCCAAGCATCTTCCGCAGCTAATATATATAGACTTGTTTTACTTTACCTCTAATTTCCCTGAATTCCCCAGAGTGGCGACTCAACTGTTGGGTTAAAATACTAGCTGGCGACTTTACTGTAGTAGGTATAGTGAGGTCGCCACTCGGTTTTATTTTTGTAATTTGTTCATTTATAGCCCTAATATGACACAGATGAAGACACAAAATGACACAGACTTTCCAGATAGCCCCTTCTAACTGTCCTGAAATCATGGATGTACAAATGTAAGTATTAACGCCACCACACGTCTGTACATAACAAAGAAACGTAGAACTGGCGACTTCACTGTTAGCTACGGTAGTGCACCGTGTGAATAATGGACTTTTACTAACTCATCAACTCATGTTTTTAAGTCAAAAAACATATGTAGAAAATATATATATACCTAGGTTAGGGTGGCACTTAGCCATATAGTGAATTTTATTTTATCCGATTTTTAGGTGTGCGGGTGGTTTTCTGGTTTCATTCCCGTACAAAATAATGTGTGCAAAAGGATTTTAAAAAATATTAATATTTAGAGGTCGCGAATTGAGGTCAAAGTTGACATTTTTCGGGAAAAAATCAACTTTTTCAAATTTACTTTAAACATATTTCGAACAACATTTTCCATCATTAAATTGCATTTCCGACGTATTTTGGCTTTTTTTTGTCTAACAATTGTTTATTACACCACTTCCGGTCGATCGGAGCCAGGCCAGGTCAGGCCAAAACAGGCAAAAACTCGTTAGCTCGCGTTCCGGGGCCGTATTTTGCCCGTTGGCTGGCTCAGTCTTAGTGCACGTTTCCACCGGAAAGGAGTGTCGGTTGGCACCGTGGGCTCTTAGAAACTGTTTACCAACGCCTCTATAACAGTTTGGTTCGTTTTTTATTCGCTCTGTTACATTTTTGTTGCCCAGAAAGTGCTGTTCCTCAGGGAATTTCCAATCATCCTCATCCATTTGACATGTTTCTTCTTTTGACGCATTACATAAAATTTTTATATAATTGACTAATAATAGCCTTCCCCTCTCCTGTTTCCCCAGAGTTGCGATGGCGACGACTAGGTCAAACACGACTGTGTACCTTGTACGTAGTACACTGAACGAACTTACGGGAAGCCGACTCCCAACACGAGGACGAGCTCTCCGTCTGTTCCTGCACCTTCGTTTGGAACTGAAGCACGAGAAGAAGCCCGCGGCGGCCGAGGTGATCGATGAGGTACTCGCATTCTGGGCCCGGGCACGCATTCCAGTCCAGGCAGCCCACCGGGCGCGCGACAAACTCATCCGACTCTACGATGAGTGGGTCTCCTTGAAGAAGAGCAAGTCGAAGCGCGGGCCGACCCAGGTGGCGAGGGAAGAGGCATTCGTCGCATCCCTGCGTCGCCTCTTCGACATCGCGCACCAAGATGCGCTTACACTCCTCACAGAGGAAGAGGACCGGTCCTTCCTGCTGGCCCAAAGGGAGGACGAGCCCCGCGGTTCTCTCGGTTCTCGAGACATGTCCCTTGCTGTCAAAGAGAAGAAGGTCAAGGAGAAGTTGGAGTCACCCGTCTGTGAATGACCCTGCAACACCTAAGAGGTCATCAGAGGTCATCTTGTACAGGCCAGTGATGCATTTTGACCCCTGAAGACCGGTCACCACTACAGCCGCAGTGGTGGTGATGGTGACGTCACTGTTGGGCGGTGAGCGGCCGTACAAGGGGACTGGTGGGAGCCGGCGCTAAGACACCACCGTCACGCCGTCACTCCTCCTGTGTGTGTGGTGAGGATTGTGGTGGTGGTGGTGGTGTGTGATTGGTGAGAACTGTGGTGGTGAGGATTGAGGATTGTGGTGGTGGTGTGTGATTGGTGAGAACTGTGATGGTGAGGATTGAGGATTGTGGTGATGGTGTGTGATTGGTGAGGACTGTGGTGGTGAGGATTGAGGATTGTGGTGGTGGTGTGTGATTGGTGAGAACTGTGGTGGTGAGGATTGAGGATTGTGGTGGTGGTGTGTGATTGGTGAGAACTGTGGTGGTGAGGATTGTGGTGGTGGTGTGTGATTGGTGAGGATTGAGAATTGTGGTGGTGGTGTGTGATTGGTGAGGACTGTGTGTGGTGAGGCCTGGCTGTTGAGTCTTCTGTCTGTTCCTCACAGGATGTCAACACTGTAAGATAAATATACTTGTTAACAGTTAGGTAAGAGAGAGAGAGAGAGAGGAGGGGAGGACACGAGAGAGACAGAGAAAGTGTGTGAGAGAGGACAAGAGAGAGAACCAGAGAAAGTGTGAGAGAGAGAGGAGGGAGAGAAAGTGTGTGTGTGAGAGAGAGGAGGACAAGAGACAGAAAGTGTGTGAGAGAGAGAGGAGGACGAGAGAGAGAGAGAGGACAAGAGAGAGAGAGAGAGAGAGAGGGGGGAGGAGGAGGACACGAGACAGAAAGTGTGTGAGAGAGAACCAGAGAAAGTGTGAGAGAGAGAGGAGGGAGAGAGAAAGTGTGTGTGTGAGAGAGAGGAGGACAAGAGAGACAGAAAGTGTGTGTGAGAGAGAGGAGGACGGAGAGAGAAGAGAGAGAAAGCAAGAGAGAGAGAGGAGGACAAGAGAGACTCAGAGAAAGTGTGTGAGAGAGAGAGGAGGACAAGAGAGAGAGAGAAGAGAGAGAGAGAGAGAGAGAGAGAGAGAGAGGAGGACAAGAGAGAGAGAGGACAAGGGAGACAGAGAAAGTGTGAGAGAGAGAGGACGAGAGAGAAAGTGTGTGTGAGAGAGAGAGAGGACGAGAGAGAAAGTGTGTGAGAGAGAGAGAGAGGACGAGAGAGAAAGTGTGTGTGAGAGAGAGAGAGAGGACGAGAGAAAGTGTGTGTGAGAGAGAGCCAGAGAGGTGGAGGAAAAGAGAGAGAGAGAGAGAGAGAGCGCGGGGATATAGTTGTATACAGTAATATATTTTTGTCCTTTGTCCTACTCATTGATAATAATCGACTATTATTTCTGTAGGCATCAATTTTTTGTACTGATAATTTATTTATTGACTGCTGATGATTACTATTGCCTGGGTGACTTTGTTGACTTTGTGATGATAAATATAAACGCTGTAGAATGTTATTGAATTAAAATGACATCCTGATAAACTTTCTTCTAATGTTTTCTTTCCAAATTTTACTCAATAAGCAAAAATATAATTGCACGAAACGACTTTTTTTCTGATAGACTGACTGGGTTGAAACAGCGGTTACTTGTAAGGTGGTGGCGTTAGTGGTGGTGGTGGTGTGTGTGGGTGGGGTGGTGGTGGTTTTGGTTTGTGGTGGTGGTGGTAGTGGTGTGTGTGGTAGTTGTGGTGGTGGTGGCTGTGGTGGTGGTGGTAGTGGTGTGTGTGGTGGTGGTGGTAGTGGTGTGTGTGGTAGTTGTGGTGGTGGTGGCTGTGGTGGTGTGTTTGTGTGTGTGTGTGGTGGTGGTGGTGGTGTGGTGGTGTGTGTGGTGGTGGTGGTGGTGGTGTGTGTGGTAGTTGTGGTGGTGTGTGTGTGTGTGTGTGTGGTGGTGGTGGTGGTAGTGGTGTGTGTGTGTGGTGGTGGTGGTGGTGTGTGTGTGTGTGTGTGTGTGTGGTGGTGTGTGGTGGTGGTGCTGTGGTGGTGTGTTGTGGTGTGTGTGTGGTGGTGGTGGTGTGTGTGTGGTAGTGTGGTGGTGGTGTGTTGTGTGTGTGGTGTGTGGTGGTGGTGTGGTGTGTGTGGTGGTGGTGTGTGTGTGGTAGTGGTGGTGGTGGTGGTGTGTGTGGTGTTGGTGGTGGTGGTGGTGTGTGTGTGGTGGTGGTGGTGTGTGTTGTTGTGTGTGTGTGGTGGTGTGGTGTGTGTGTGGTGGTGGTGGTGGTGGTGGTGGTTGGTGGTTTGGTGTGTGTGTGTGTGGTGGTGTGTTTGTGTGTGGTGTGTGGTGGTGGTGTGTGTTGTGGTGGTGGTTGGTGGTGTGTGGTGGTGTGTGTGTGGGGGGTGTGGTGGTGTGTGTGTGTGTGGTGGTGGTGTGTGTGTGTGTGTGTGTGGGTGTGTGGTGTGTGTGTGTGGTGTGGTGGTGTGTGTGGTGTGTGTGTGGTGGTGTGTGTGTGTGTGTGTGTGGTGGGTGTGTGTTGTGTGTGTGTGTGGTTGGTGGTGTGTGTGTGTGGTGTGTGGTGGTGGTGGTTGTGTGTGTTGTGTGGGTGGTGGGTGGTGTGTGTGTGTGTGTGGTGGTGGTGTGTGTGTGTGTGGTGGTGGTGTGTTGTGTGTGGTGGTGGGTGTGGTGTGGTGTGTGTGTGTGTGTGTGTGTGTGGTGTGTGTGGTGGTGGTGGTGGTGGTGTGGTGTGTGTGTGTGGTGTGTGTGGTTGTGTGTGGGTGTGTGGTGTGTGGTGGTGGTGTGTGGTGTGGTGGTGTGTGGTGGTGTGTGTGTGTGTGGTGGTGTGTGTGTGTGTGTGTGTGGTGTGTGTGTGTGGTGGTGGGTGGTGTGTGGTGTGGTTTGGGGTGTGGTGTGTGGGTGTGTGTGTGGTGGTGGTGTGTGGTGTGGTGGTGGTGTTGTGTGTGTGTGGTGTGGTGGTGGGTGGTGTGTGGTGTGTGGTGTGGTGGTGTGTGGTGTGTGGTGGTGGTGTGTGTGTGTGTGTGTGGTGTGGTGTGGTGTGTGTGTGTGGTGGGGTGGTTTTGGTGGTGTGGTGTGTGGGTGTGTGGTGGTGTGGTGGTAGTTGTGGTGGTGTGGGGTGTTTGTGTGTGTGTGGTGGTGGCTGTGGTGGGTTGTGTGTGGGGTTTGGTGGTAGTGGTGGTTGGGTGGGTGGGGGTAGTGGTGGTGTGTGTGTGTGTGTGGTGGTGATGTGTAGTAGTGGTGGTGGTGTGATGGCTGTGGTGGTGGTGGTGTGATGGCTGTGGTGGTGGTGGTGTGTGTGTGTGTGTGTGGTGTAGTAGTGGTGGTGGTGGTGGGTGTAGTAGTGGTGGTGGTGGTGGTAGTAGTAGTGGTGGTGGTGGTGTTGTGTAGTAGTGGTGGTGGTAGTGGTGATGTTGTGGTGGCGGGGACTGTGTGTGGTGGTGGCTGTGGTGTGTGGTGGTGTCTGTTCTATCCATAAAAGGGCCTAAGCCACACACACGTCTTGCTCGCCTAGAGGCTCGCATTCGACTGGCGCTCACTCCAGATTTCTCAAGCAAGTCAACTCGGTAACACTGCTTCGAAACACTAAACCCTGTGGGTGTGTGTATGTGTGTGCAGGCAGCTGGGAAGAGGAAGCAGGGTGTGTGTGTGCAGAGAGAGAGAGAGAGAGAGAGAGAGAGAGAGAGAGAGAGAGAGAGAGAGAGAGAGAGAGAGAGAGAGAGATTGCCACCACCACTAATCTGATCTTACAATATACCCTACAAGCTTCTATACAGTCGCTAATACCTTTCAATGTAACATCAGAATGGCCCTTAGTACAGTGTGCTTAGTGCCTCCCGTACCCAGCTATGCCCCCCCCACCAGCCCCCCCCCCTTAATAACTACCCAGCCACGCCCCCATTGCAACTACCCACCCATTTCCACCCACGACTTTTCCTCAGGTGTTAGAAAATGTTAGAATGACTGATTTGAACAAAATATTATAAACATTGAAACCTTAACCCCTTCACGCCCAGATCTAGTAGTAGTAGTAGTTAGAAGTAGTAGTAGTAATATTAACCCCTTCACGCCCAGATCTAGTAGTAGTAGTTAGAAGTAGTAGTAGTAGTAGTAGTAGTTAGAAGTAGTAGTAGTAATATTAACCACTTCACGCCCAGATCTAGTAGTAGTAGTTAGAAGTAGTAGTAGTAGTAGTAGTAGTAATATTAACCCCTTCCAGATCTAGTAGTAGTAGTAGTTAGAAGTAGTAGTAGTAATATTAACCCCTTCACGCCCAGATCTAGTAGTAGTAGTAGTAGTTGTTAGTAGTAGTAGTAGTAGTAGTTACAAGTAGAATTAGTAGTAGTAGTAGTAATATTAACCCCTTCACGCCCAGATCTAGTAGTAGTAGTAGTATTAGGTAGTAGTAGTAGTAGTAGTTAGAAGTAGTAGTA
>JACEEZ010012541.1:0-30000 GCA_016584305.1 Chionoecetes opilio | reverse complement strand
AGTCATGTTTTTAGGGAAATAAGGCTTGAAAATGAATAATTTTTTGTGGATTAGGTATATTGAATGATCATTCAACATAATTATGCAAAGAAAAAATGGGTCTGGACGATTACTTTAACTTAACCCTCGAGGCCCAGAGAGTAATTGCCATTGTAATTTGTGTACCATTAGACGCTTTGTAGTGACTATAAGCAATGTTTTATAGCTATGACCTGTTTAATATCCTTGTCCACTAGGTAACTCATTTGGTATCTTAACCCCTTCACGCCCAGATCTAGTAGTAGTAGTAGTAGTAGTAGTAGTAGTAGTAGTAGTAGTTTAGTTTAGTTTAGTTTATTGCCATATCTTTAGAAGTACATATATTATATAATTATATACAAATGTGATCTTAGGCATTAGTCCGCCGAGCAACAGCTCCCTGGCGGACAGGAACAGTGTACAAAATATTATAAATATATGAAGGGCGGCAATAATAAAATATATTTACAAATAAAAAAAAATGTTAACTACCATAACAAGTACCCAAGTTGATTGATACAATTAAACACTAATTTTGCTACTGAAAATACTAATGATGTGAAGAATATTTATATTAATCCCTAATGTTTTGATTCTGTTGATGGAAAAAGTAAATCTTAAGTCTATTTTTAAATGTATTAAAATTGTTAATACTTTTCAAATTGTTTGGTAAATTGTTCCAACAATTAGGACCAACTAGATCTAGTAGTAGTAGTAGTAGTAGTAGTAGTAGTAGTAGTAGTAGTAGTAGTAGTAGTAATAGTAATCCCTTCACGCCCAGCCTGGGGCGGAATTTTGGAACACTACTAAGACCATCTTAGGGGACTAAGACCATCTTATAGTCCATGAGCCAAGACCCGAATTTTGGGATATCGGTACCACCCGGGTGACTAATTCTCTAGGTGTTTTTACTGCTACATGTCTCTATTTGNAGGAAAAAAAATAAAGGAAATCAAAGAAAAAATAGAAAAAGAAAGAAAAAAAATAATAAATTGAGAACATTTTTTAAAATAGAGGAAAAAAAAGAGAAAAAAAAGAAAATTGAGAAAAAAGAAAAAAAATGAGAAAAAAATAAAAAGAAAAAGAAAAGAATTGAGAAAAAATAAAAATAAAAAAGAAATTGAGAGAAAAAATAAAAGCTTAAAAAAACGAGTGTTAAAAATGTGAGCAGTCAATATAGTATAGTATAGCCATTACAACAAGAGTCCACGACCTGAAGTACTGAAGCAACTACAAGACTCTCTATACATGTGTGTCACTATATAACTGGTCTGTATTCTGGGACTGAGTGATGGGACTTGATTTTGATACCATTATTTATGTCTTAACTCCCTCACACATTGGATACTACAGTCTACTTTATTTATTATGGTCAAAATGCAGTCAGGAAGCCACGCCCCCTGCCTGCCCTTCTATGCTACTGGGCAGCTGATTGGTGCATTCCTCGTATCATCACCACCAATCACAATATCTTCACTACTTAACAGCGGCGTGACCACTGGACAGCAATCTTCACTACAGAGGGTGTTTTGATTTTGTCACCCTCTGTAGTGAAGATCGTGTCCTGGTGGAACGCCGACGTGAGTTTCGACAAGGGATGCTTGCAGCCTATGTTGATCTCAAGAAGGCGTTTGACTCAGTGCATCGTGAGTCACTCTGGGATCTTCTGCGACTTCGAGGGATTCCTGCAAGGACTATTGGTTTGATAACTGGTCTGTATTCTGGGACTGAGTGTGCTGTGAAGTGTGGGGCAGGTGTATCCAGCTTCTTTCCTGTGAATACAGGAGTGAGGCAAGGGTGCGTCCTTGCCCCATCACTTTTCAACGCTTGTATGGACTGGGTATTGGACAAGGTTGTAGATCAAAGTGATTGTGGAGCATCCGTCGGCAACACCAAGATCACTGATCTTGTTTTTGCCGATGATGCAGTAATCTTTGCTGAGTCGCTGGAGGTCCTGGTGATGGCTCTCGAGGCGCTGCACGAGGAGGCAAAGCCTTTGGGACTTGAGGTCTCCTGGCTCAAGACCAAGGTCCAGGTGTTTGGAGACTTACTAGATGAAGCAGTACAGTCTGTTCATGCGTGTGGCGAGGACATTTGAGATCTTGGAAAGTTTTACATACCTTGGTAGCGCAGTCCATAATGACGGCGGGTCACGTCAAGAAGTCTTACGGCGGATTGGCATAGCCTACAGTGTTATGGACTCGCTCAGCGGGAGTATTTGGCGTTGTCGGTACCTGTGCAGGAGGACAAAGATCCGGATCTTCAAATCGCTTGTGATCCCTGTCTTAAGGCCCCCATCCACGGTGCGATCTAGTCGTACGACCATCGGACAGATCTGGTTGGATCCAACCAGATTGGATCGTGAGTGGGGTGATTTTGGTCTGTCCGACCGACTGACAGCTGGTCGGATGCGACCAAGCAGTGTTTGGTTTTTAGATCCGACAGATCATCCGGTTCAGACCAGATCGCACCGTGAGTGTGCTGATCGTGAGGCCAGCCGTCAGTTTCGCCACTGACAGCGTCGCGAGAGGACTACCAAGATTAATTGTTTCTTTAATGAGAAGCACTTTTGGACAGAATTCATCTAATTATATAGAAACTGAATGTTTGTGGGAAATAAAAAGCAAAGAGTAAATGGATAAATTTAAGAAAAATGCAACTTATGAGTATATAGGTGTCTTGCACGTGACATCACAGCCCTTGTTGTGGCTGCGACAGGCGCGGGAAATGCGAGCTGGAGGATCAACAAACGCCACTTGCCGCCCGTGTTTGCCAGCTTATGGTAATTTTCCCCTATCAAATATATGTTTATCAGTATAAAAGACCTATACTGTTCATTCTCTCTCGGAAAGGCTTGTTCTATAAATTAAAAAATAAAAAAACCGTAAAACACACTAAGAAAGGCCATTATGAGGACTCTCAGAAATATGCATGAACTTAATATTCACCAACTCCAGCTCCCATTTAATATTTGTGCTCGAAAACACTTTTTACATGGAACAATGGGTCAATAGAAGCGGGGAATTTCATTAGCTTCCATTGATATATTTCGTTATCTGGATAAAATAAATTAAAAACAATGCATAAAATTAGAGTTAAAGTAAATAAATAACATCGATTGATATGGGGTTAATTTTTCCCGATTGATGAGGTTATTTATTTAGTAACGCTAATGTATACATTGCTGCAATTCATTCAATCAAGATAACGAAAAATTATATCAATGGAAAGTTAATGAAAATTCCGCTTTATTGACATGTCCATGTAAAAAGTTTCGGGAGCAAAAATAGTAAATGGGAGCTGGAGTTGGGTGATATAAGTTATGCATATTTCTTTGAGTTCATAATGGCCTTTCTGTAGTGTGTTTACAGTTTTTTATTTGATAATATTATAGTACAAACATT
Organism: Chionoecetes opilio; assembly: GCA_016584305.1. Taxonomy (NCBI): domain Eukaryota; kingdom Metazoa; phylum Arthropoda; class Malacostraca; order Decapoda; family Majidae; genus Chionoecetes; species Chionoecetes opilio. The sequence goes on along the minus strand of JACEEZ010012541.1, from coordinate 26,578 downwards.
TTTTTCCGGAAAAGACACAGTATATCTTTTATACTGGATAAACATACTTTGTAGGGGGAATAAAATTATTCATAAGCTGGGGCCCAAAACATGGGCGGCAGTGGATTTGTGGTCTCCAGCTCGCTCCGGAAGGGCGGGCATTTGGCTGAATACGCAGGTCGGTGACGTTCAGGGCAAGACACTATTGGTTTAGAGAAACTAATAGGAGCGAAAGTGAGCGAGCGAGGCTTAAATGTGAAACAGAAAAAAAAAAAAAAAAACTATATGAGAAGTGTGTGCCGGAAATATATTAAGAAAATAACTGCCTCTGAAAAATTTAGTGTGAACGCGGCTGTTTACGTCCTCCAGTTGTGGCTATCAGTATTCCATCAAAAAAGTAATTCGATCCCGTCGTTGAATTAGACCCATACATGAGAAGCGCTTCCACCTTTATCTATCACCAACTGAAACTGGTCTTGAGGTGCGGTCGGATCGTTAGTGGGGTGTAGGAAATCCATTCGGATCAGGTCGTTTGGATAGATAGTACGACAAATCGTACCGTGGATGGGGGGGCTTTACTCTATGGTTGTGAGACGATTGGAACACTAAATAGTGACTTGGAGACGAATCAATGCCTTTGGTAATAAGTGTTTTCGCAGATCATGGGGGTACGCTGGGATGATTAAGTGTCAAAATCAGCGATTTGCACCGTGGGGATGAATCGAGGCCTATTACCTGTCATAGTCCGTCAGCGCCAACTTCGGCTATTATGGGCATGTGGGCACGTTACCCTGAAACCGATCTTTCATCGGGTTGTAATCTGTAAGAGGACAATCGGCGTGGAGGAGGCAAGGGGGCACCCACAAGGGTCGTGGCTGGGCAATCCGTGTTTTTTTTCCATGTTTTGTCGAGAGTGCTTGGTATGGGAAAGGAGGCTGCATGGGAACCTCGCGCGTGGTGACCCCCGGGAGTGGCGTCGTAGGGTGGGCGAGGCGGACGCGCCCCTCGGCGTATGGCCCCCAATGATGGGGGGGGGGAATTTGAATGTGACTATACTGTGTGTCATCATACACAATTGAGGTCAATGGGTCAAGGTCACAGGATGAAAAGATGCATAAAAAATATGCAGGGAAAGGTCATGTTACTTTTCCTATGTAGTACTGAGAAAGAGAGATGAGGAGAAGACGAACGGACGAGAGAGGAGGAAGAGAGAGAGAGAGAGAGCGAGAGAGAGAGGAGAGAGAGAGAGAGAGGAGAGAGAGAGAGAGAGAGAGAGGAGAGGACTCTTAGGCCAAACGGTTTCTCAAACTTACTGGCACGGGCGCGCACACTAGAAGATATCTTGGACGTGGGCGGTGCAGGCCAAGCTATAGGCTCTTCCATTTGTGCCAAAGTTCCATGAACCAGTCTTTTCAAGTTCAGGGTTGGGTTCAGTTCCTGGTTCTGGGTTCGCATGTCACACAATGGAACGCAAAAAAACCCGTTTTTTTGTTTACAAACAAAAACTCAGATGTCGAGGCAAGAGAGGGCCGAGAGAGAGAGGAGAGAGAGTGAGAGAAAGCTAGAAAAGAGAGAAAAGAGGAGAGAGGAAAGGATCGAAGGGGCGAGATGAGAGAGAGAAAAGACGGAGAGAGAGAGAGAGAGAGAGAGACGAGAAGACTATCGAGCGAAGAGAGAAGGGAGAGAGAGATGAGGGCGAGAGAGAGGGAGAGATTGAGAGAGAGGAGACGGAGAGATAGAGAGAGGGGAAACATAAAAAGTGGTGGTAATCAGCTGTGATGTGAAGGGATCATATCAAGATTAAGATCGCGGGACCGCTTTCTCCGACAAGAGAAATAGGGCCAAGGCGACCATTGTTTGTTATGAACTGAAAAACTCTACCCAGGCTACCCACCTCTGAATGTGGGTACAGAAAGTTCAATGGTTTTGCTGAGTCACTACGGCGCGTCCCTCGGACCCAGGTTTTCGTGCGCAAATGGAACGCCTGAATTCTTGGGTTCCGTGAACTGGTTCCTGAAATGTCGCAAATGGAAGAGGCCTTATGTATTTATGTATATATATTAGGGTGGTCCACTTTGAATTTTTTTTTCGGATTCGTTGGGCCGGGTCGGAATTCTTGTCGATACAATGATACAAGGATGTGTGCAAAATTTTATTCCGATCGGATAACTTTATACCGTCCCGCAGAGCGGCCGAAGTTTCACTATTAAACCTCTACGAGTCTACACTGGTGACGATGATCAAAAAAACGAATTCCACCGTGCGCGCCATCCTATACCTATTCGCGCACGGGTACACAAACGCCCGGTGGCGCTCCACGACCTGCAGAAGGTGCTGTCGCTGTTCCTCGTCGCGCGTGATGGCGCCGCAGAACGCACTGATGAGGGCGACGCCCCTCTCCGCAAAGTCGTTCACCACCCGTAGGTGACGGGCGCGCCGACGAGCCGTGGTGTAGTCGTCCCTCCCCGACCACTCGGCCGGATCGACGTTGAGGAAATCGTGACTGGCCCCGAGGGCCGGTCACGAGGGCGAGGGCGTCATGGTCAGGGGTCAGGTCATGGTCAGAGTCAGGGTCAGGGTCATGGTCAGGGACGAGGGCGTCATGATCGGCGTGCGGCGACGCTTGGGGGAACAGGCCGATTGACGGATATTCCTGCGCTCGGAACGAAGTCCGCGTCCCGTCCGTCGTCCACCACCGTTCTCTTCTTCGTCGCCTGCCACCCAAGCCCGATGAGCTGCGCGTGGCAGTCGTGGCACGCTCCGGTGAGCTCGGACCGCTTTAGCACGCCGCGCTCCAGACGCCGTCGCTCTCTGTCGGCCAAGGATTGGTCGACTCCTTGCATGATGCCACGGGGTCCATCCGGGCAAGCGCTGGCCAGCAGGAACTGCCGATCCTCGTCCACCGTGATGAGGTCGAAGGCGTCCCGCGTGCCCGATGTCGAAAAGCGTCATCAGCGCCAGTGAGAAACTCCGGCGATTTCTCGACGTCAACTGAAAGAGATTAGCTCGTCTGTAGGTGATCGTTTAAACAATTTATTACCACAACCTAAATAAAGTTTTCCTAACCTAACTTAGTTCATTTATTAGAGTACATAAAAACAAAAACAAAATATATTATAATTTGGTGACGATAAAAAGTTACGTATGTGAAAGGTTTAGACAGTGACTTATTGGAAATAATATTTACATCATGTTAATATAGAATTTATAGTACAATTAATATAACGCCAATACACACACCATATACATTCGGATGACATCTATAAATTTCTGTGCAATGCAAAAAAAAAAAATTAAATAATTACATAATAACTGGAAGACATACTTATATTACCAACTCCGTCGTATCTACATAGAAGTTAAAGTTTTAATTTACGTATAGGTCGGACGGACGGACTAGCGGTCCCCCAGTCCATTGTGGATGAGTAAATTAGTAATTGTTTATGAGGTGAAATTTCAGTTGTTTTTTTGAATGAAGGTAATGACTCGCAGCTTCTGATAATTTCAGGTATACTATTCCAGAGTATCGTTCGGGCAACATCCAGCCTAGCCAGCGCCCAGCATGGCAGACAGGTCACGGTTTAAATGTCATGGCAATTAGGGCAAAATATTATATTATATTAGGGTATTCTGCGAACTAATTCAATTAGTTCAACTGTTGATTTGTCTTACCTTCAGCGCTCCGCTTCTTGGACCGATCCAAGTTCTGCCATGATGCGTACAGCCGGAGGATCCTCTCCACACAGCGGCTCTTCTCTGCGTGGGGATCCGTTGCTTCTCTCCCAACCCACCAACCCGCCCCCTCCGCGGTGACGAGGGAAGCCGCTTCCTTCTTCATCAACACGACACGCTTCCGCTGCACACGGACGAAGTGGAAGAAGCGCCGTAGCACTTGCCCGTTTTTTTGGGAAGCTGTTTCCCCCAGCAGGGGTTCGGTTCGGGCTGCCCAAGAAGCCACACTTCGGTGGCTGAGCGTGAACGTGCTGCAGTTGCAAGCGGCCATCCCGAACGCAGGCACAACAACGACTAACGCGGCGCCACAAGTTTGGGAGGCGGAGCGTCACACACCCTCACACCACAAGCGCTGAAGGGTAACTGGGCCACTGGCCAGTTGTGGTGGGCAGTGTCAGTCCAGCTCTGTATGACTAATGCAGTCCTTGCTTAAATCACTTTTAAATTGCACTGTAAAAGATGAAAAAGCATTAACACAAACACAATTATGAGTAGAAGGTACTAAATTTTGATTCCCTAATCCTATCTCAGTTCACCTTATTTTTCCCAAAATTTTGTTAAATAGTGAAAACTTTGGCCGCACTGCGGGAACGGACAATATCATCCGATCGGAATGAAATTTTGCACAGAACCTTGTGCCATAGTATCGACAAGAATTCCGACCCGGCCCGACGAATCCGACAAACTTTTTTTTTTTACCCTGTAAATGTGGACCACCTAATATATTATATATATATATATATATATATATATATTATATATATAATATATATTATATATAATATATATATATACAGGAATGGACATAAGGAAATAATGTGTAAATAAACTAGTATGTTACAACAATAACATGCCTGATCAGTGGGACACGTGTGTGGATATGTGAATATAACCAGACAGTCACACCTACATAATATGCACGCCTCCTAATACACACATATTGTTATATGGCAACTGCGCCACGATGTGGCAACAGTGCACCGCCCTCCAGGCATACCATGTAACTAGTCGTTGCCCTATAACCGGACCGCTAACACCAGCCCCTCCGCTGCTGGTCCGGCATATCTCTGTTCTTTAGAATAAATCACCTACGGAAGATGCTGCTTCTCCTTTGGTAAACCCCCCTCGACCACTCCGGTTTCATGAAAACCCGGCCCCAACGTGTGCCTGCCTGGAGTTGCTAGCCGCTCTAGTTGGGGGAAGTTGAAGACACTTCTTTTCTCTTCAACACCAAAATTTATTCCTTTTTTTATTTTTTTATTTTTGTGGGGGGCTGAGAATCCCAGTTCACACAGTATGAGGTTGAAAATTGCAAGAGTATTTTCGGGGCCTTTTGGAATATGTGGGTGTTCTTTTTCCATTTGAATCCAAAGCTTTCTGATGTCATATCCGATATTGCAGTTTAGTTGCGGTCATTACGGATTTTTGACTATTCCTTTTCTTCAAGGATGCAAGTTGGGGCTTGCTAAAGGGGATGGGAAACGAGGGGTTTCTCGCCAGTCATAACTTTCAACAATTATTTGGAAATTTTTTTCTATGTCCTTTCCTAGGCTTTCAAGGTGCTGCTTAATGGGGCGGAAAAAATGTCTGTATTTTTAGCTTCAGCAGTCTTTTGAAACATGTCAACTTGGCCTTCACTCCCCCTTTTCCCTTCCAAGCCAAATTTTTTTCCCCAAGGCTTTCATTTTGTCAATAGATGTTCCCAATTTTTTTTCATTCTTCCTTGCATACTTGCTTAACCTTGTTTCGATGTTCAAATATGTCTGCCAAGTAGCAAAATTTTGCACTCCAAATTTCATCAGCAAGTTTTTCGCAAAAATTCTTTTCCCCTCAAGGTAAAAAAAAGGAGCTTTTCCCTCTCATGCATGCCCCCGGGGAAAACACTTTGCCTCTTGATAACCACCGCTCTGTGGGGAGGAAAAGACCTTTGAGGAGCCCCTTTCTTCACAAGCATGGAAAAAATAGTCTTGACTGCTTTGGTCGTTTTTAAAAAATTTTACCTTTTTCACAACTCATAGAACAAACTTTAATTTTTGCCCAGTGTTTTAGCAAAAGAGTTTTCACGGTGCAAGAAAAAAATGGGTAGAAATCAAATCGGGGTTCTCCTTTTTGAATAAGGACACAAAACTTTTACCGATCCCCCCAGGGTGGACACCCTCGGGGGAAAATCCTACCATAATTTCCATGACAAGTTATTTTTTTTTTAATATTCTGTCCTGTAGAAAAATCTCCGTCCTGTGGTTTGCCCTTTTCTTTGCGCAAAAGAAATGTTCAGTTTTTTGTATCAGAACATAACGGATGAACACTAAACTGGGGGTTTTCCTCCAATGTCTGCTGTTTCATCCGCTTGTAAAGTACAATTTACCTTTCCGAGTTACACACTTTTTTTAAATATCAAGACTGCCCTTGATTCGTCTACCAATCGTGTTGTTGGAGGGGATTTTTTTCACTTCCTTTTCAGCCTCACCCCAAACAATGTTTTCACCACAGCACAGAAAGGGGAAAGGGAAAATATATGCAATTTGAATGGGGTTTCATTTGTTTTGCTGCATGCTCTGCCCTAATGCTTGCTTTCTGTGCCTTTTCTGCCACCTTCCCCTTTTCTCTCAAACCCAAAAGCCTTTGTTGTTTTTTTATCTTTAAAGTTTTTTTTATAGAAATCAAAGGCTTCTGAGAAGGGACTATTTTTTGTTGTTAAATGTCTCTTCATTTTCATAGGATTAGATTAATTTGATAGCTCAATGCTGCAAGCAACCTTTTTGGTTTTGGACCTTTTCATCATCACAGCAAGTAAAACCCAAGTCCAAGGTAATGTCGTTATACAGGCGAAATGATTTACTGCGGTTACTTTTGCTGCCGTGCCCCGTATTTTGCCACGCTCAACCCTGGTGACAAACTCACTTTCATCTTCCTTTCTTTCCCCGCTGGGACCTGCACGACTACGTCCTTTCAACTGCACTTCACTTTGCCGCAAAAACCTGTAGATTTGCTCATTTTCAACTGTCATTTATTTTCTTCACTTTCCACACTAGGGTCGGGGACGAGAGGACTACTTAACAGTATTACTGTTATTTTCCCCTTTCGGTGCCTTCGACACATTTACTTTTTGGATTCGTGATCAACGGCGATTTCCCCGCTATTGCCTTCATACACTTTCGCTTTTTAATGAGGTACTTATCCTTTTTTTTAAGCCGGGACCTCATAACCCAAAACAGCGATACTTACTGGGGGCTCCGGCTAAAACTGACCACGGGGGTGCCTACCCAACGCTCTCCCTACGTGTGTTGCCAAATTATATTTTTTATTTATAAATCGGGATTCACGTAAATCACGCGAAACAGTCAAACTTGCATAAAGCCTCTAAATATAGTAGCATCGTTTCTATTCATCATCCTTTTTTCCTTTTATATTTTTGCTAAAAACAATCACATGAAGCGTGATAAAACTATAAGTTGGAAAACTCAGAAAACACCAGCAGGCTGCGGCTCAGACTGGGCGTACGTTACAGTATCTTTAAAACACGTATTGTGGGGGGAAGGGGGAATATTTTTTTAAGCATAATAACTTATTTATTTATTCTCTTTTTCTTACTTTAGCCTCTACCCAAAGTACTTATAATAGTTTTAAAAGGCCCTTGCATCTACCTGCCTAGTTCATATTAACTCTTCATTTACGATTTTCCATCTGCTTAAAAAAACAGAATGCGACCTAAAAAACCCACATGTTGAAGAAGGCGGGGGGGGCGCCCCTCGGGGATTCCACGGCGCACAGTTTGGAGCCCGCTGCTCTAGGCTTTTTTCTGGGCTAAAAAAACAAAAATTATAAATACAAAAAATTTCTAACAAGGAAAAAAAAAATAAGTTGAATTTCTTAAATTCATAAATTTGATAAATATCAAAATGAGAGACGATTTTTATCTGAGGCCTAAATATACAGAGAGGGACGTTTGAGTGTGGGATGAGAGAGGGGAAGAAGAGAGAAGAGAGAGAGGGGGAAGGAGAGAGAGAGAGAGAGAGAGGAGTAGGATGTAGGGTTTCACTTATTTGACTGTTGTTGGGAATTATATTTTCATGGAACTTTAAACAGCTATTCTTATTGAGTCTTGCGGAATAAACCCTTCAACAATTTTCGCCTTAAAAAGCTCATCACCCCACCCCCACCACCATAAAACCTTTTCAAAAACTATAAACAAACTGCCAACCCTGAAAACCCAAATAAAGATCACCAAACACAGAGTTGAACAAAAAAAACACATTTATTAAAAAGTCACACCTCACTCCCCACCCAAAAAACTGCTGGGGCCATTACCCCCTCACAGAAAAAAGGGCACGGCCGCCCCACCACCCCCCCTGCCACACGGACACACTGCCACACCAGGGGAAAAACCCACACTTGTCCAACAACACCCCACCTCAAAGGGGATCTTCACGTGCCTGGCAATATCACTCTTTGTCTTAAAACACTTCTTAAAAACTCACTTTTAACTCCCTCAAGCCAGTGTGTCTCAAGGCGTGTGTGGTGGGGTTTACTTTGAGAAAATTTTTTCCCACACTCCAGCTTGATGTTTTTTTAACACTACTGTGTGTCAAGGTGTGTTGGTGAGGACAATTGGTAAAAAATTTTTGCCCACACTCCGACATTGATGATTTTTAACACCACGTGTGAAAGGGTGTGTTGGGTGAGGTGAGACTTTAGGTAAATTTTTCGCACATTTCAACATTGATGATTTTTAACACTACTTTTTGGGTCGGGTTTTGGCTTGGTGAGGGAAATTTGGAGTAAATTTTGCCCACACTCCAAATTGAGTTTTTACACTACTGTGTGTCAAGGTGTGTTTGGGGTGAGGGAGTTTGGGTAGAAAATTTTTTTTCCCACCTCTGACATTTTGATTTTTAACACCACTGTGTGTCAGGGGTGTTGGGTGAAGTGAGCCTTGTTAGAAATTTTTTTCCCACACTCCAAATTGATAATTTTTAACACCATGTGTGTCAGGGTGTTTTTGGTGGGTGAGACTTTAGAGTAAATCTTTGCCAACCCCCGACTTCTGTTTTTTTAACACCACGTGCGTCGGGTGTGTCGGGTGAGGTAGACTTACGTTTAAAATTTACCCACACTCCAACATTCATAATCCTTGACGCCACGTGTATCAGGAAATGTCTTTTTAAGCACACTCTTGCATCTGAATGTTTACTACTTGTGACAACAAAACTGCCTCTCTCTTTCTTGGCCGGCTGCTGCCTCCAGGGTTCTTTCCCATCACTCCTGGCCCCCCCACAGCTGAGGTGACGCTGTGCTCCCCCCGGGCCCTGGTGGTGCTGCTGCCCCCTGCCAAAGATCCAGCGCAGCAATACTCCGGCAGCACACATGGTGGCCCGGGCCGCGGAAGCTTTTGGATCGGCGCGAGATGCCTTAGTTGCAGCAGAAACCCCTGGGACTGTACCTCACACCTGCAAAAAGGGTGACAGTCAGGACCGAGACCCTGGGACTGTGACCTCACAAACCTGCAACGGGGCCCCGTCAGGACAAGAGAGGGCCCGCTGGGGCGGGGGACCTACACCTACAACATGGTGACAGTCAGGAACAGAAGCCACGCGCTGCCTTTCCCCTGACCACCCCTGCTTCCTGCCCCCTGCCTCCCACACCCTGCCCCTCCCTCCCACACCCCGCCTCCTGCCTCACACACCCTGCTTCCGCCTCCCCACCCTCCCCCTGCCTCACACCCCCCCCTCCTGCCCCCACCCCTGCTTCCTGCCTCCCACCCCCTGCCTCCTGCCCCCCACCCCCCTGCCTCCCGCCCCCCCACAAACCCCGGGCCCCGCCTCCCAACCCTGGGTCCTGCCTCCCCCAAAACCCCGCCCCCCTGCCTCCCACACCCTGCCTCCCGCCTCCCCACCCGCCCCTGCCTCCCCCACCCTGCCCCCCTCCCCCACACCCGCCTCCCGCCTCCCAACCCCGCCTCCTGCCTCACACACCCTGCCTCCTGCCCCCCACCCGTCTCCCCTCACACCCCTGCCTCCTGCCTCCTGCCCCCCACACCCCGCCTCCTGCCTCCCACCCCTGCCTCCCTGCCTCCACCCCCCCCTTCCTCCCCCCCTCCTGCCTCCCCCCACACTGCCTCCTCCTCACACACCCTGCCCCCTGCCTCACACCCTGCCTCCCGCCTCACCCCATGCCTCCCGCCTCCTCCCCCCACACCCCCGCCTCCTGCCTCCCCACCCTGCTTCCTGCCTCCCGCCCCCCCCAAAAACCCTGCCCCCTCCTCCACACCCCGTTCCTCCTCCTGCCTCCCACACCCTGTCCTGCCCCCCACACCCTGCCTCCTGCCTCCCACACCCTGCTTTCCCGCTCCTGCCCCCACACCCTCTTCCTGCCTCCCACACCCTGCCTCCTCCTCCCACACCCTGCCTCCTGCCTCCAACCCTGCCTCCTGCCTCAAACCCTGCCTTTACCTCCCACCCCTGCCTCCTGCCCCCTCCTCCCAAAACCCTGCCTCCTGCCTCCCACACCCTGCCTCCTGCCTCCTGCCTCCCCCCCCGCCCCCTGCCTCACACCCCCGCCTCCCGCCTCACACACCCCCGCCCCCTGCCTCCCAACCCTGCCCCCCTGCCTCCCACACCCTGCTTCCTCCCCCCACACCCTGCCTCCTGCCTCCCACACTTTTACCTGCCTCCCCCCACCCTGCCCCCCACACCCTGCTTTCCCGCTCCCGCCCCCAACCCGCCTCCGCCTCCCACACCCTGCCTCCGCCTCCCACACCCTCCTCCTGCCTCCACACCCTGCCCCCGGCCCCACAAACCCTGCCCCCTGCCCCCACACCCTGCCTCCTGCCCCCCACACCTGCTTTCCCGCCCCCACACCCTGCTTCCCCGCCTCCCCCCCTCTGCCTCCTGCCTCCCACACCCTGCCTCCTGCCTCCCACCCCTGCCCCCTGCCTCCCCAAACCCCGCCTCCTGCCTCCCCCCCCGCCCTCCTGCCCCCCCCCAAAACCCTGCCCCCTGCCTCCCCCACACCCCGCCTCCTGCCTCCCAGACCCCGCCCCCTGCCTCCCACCCCTGCCTCCTGCCCCCCACCCCTGCTTCCTGCCTCCCACACCCCGCTTCCTGCCTCCCACACCCTGCTTCCCGCTCCCACACCCTGCTTTCCCGCCCCCCCACCCTGTTCCTGCCCCGGGGCCCCCACACCCTGCCTCCTGCCCTCAACCCCCGCCTCCTGCCTCCCACGCCCTCCCCCTGCCCCCCTGCCCCCCCACACCCTGCCTCCTCTTCCTGCCCCCACACCCTGCTTCCTGCCTCCTGCCTCCCACACCCTGCCTCCTGCCCCCCCACACCCCGCCCCTGCCCACACACCCTGCCTCCTCCCCCCACACCCTGCCCCCTGCCTCCCCCACCCCGCCCCCTGCCTCCACACCCTGCCCCCTGCCTCCCACACCCTCCTCCGCCTCCCAACCCCCTCCCCGCCTCCCACAAAAACCCGCTTCCTGCCCCCACAACCCCGCCTCCTGCCTCCCCCACACCCTGCCCCTGCCCACACACCCTGCCCCCCTGCCTCAACCCCGCCTCCTGCCCACACCCCTGCCCCCTGCCCCCCAAACCCCCCTGCCTCCTGCCTCACACAACCCCCGCCCCTGCCTCCCCCCCCCTGCCTCCTCCTCCCACCCTGCCTCCTGCCTCCTGCCCCCCACACACTGCCCCCTGCCTCCCACACCCTGCCTCCTGCCTCCCAACCCTGTTCCTGCCCACACCCCGCCCCCCGCTCACACACCCTGCCTCCTGCCTCCCACACCCCACCTCCTGTCTCCCACACCCTGCTTTCCCGCCTACACACCCTGCCCCCCCTGCCTCCCACACCCGCTTCCCCGCCTCACACACCTGCCTCCTGCCCCACACACCCGCCTCCCGCCTCCCACACCCTGCTGCCTCCTGCCCCCCAACCCTGCCCCCCTGCCTCCCCCACCCCGCCCCCTGCCTCCCACACCCCGCCTCCTGCCCTCCCCCACCCTGCTTTTCCCGCCTCCCACACCCTGCCTCCTGCCTCCCACACCTGCCTCCTGCCCCCCACACCCCGCCTCCTGCCACACACCCTGTCCGCCTCTGCCCCACCCCCTGCCCCCTGCCTCCCCCACCCCCTTTCCCGCCCCCGCCTCCCCCACCCTGCTTCCTGCCTCCCCACCCTGCCTCCCGCCTCCCCACCCTGCTCCTGCCACAACACCCTGCTCCTGCCTCCCACACCACAAAAACACACACACTCCTACAAACAACCCCGCCTTCCCGTATATTACTTATTTCTTATCCAAATATCCCCTTCCAATAATGGACATGTTTTGTAAGGGCACTTTCCCATACCCTGACCCCACGTGAATAAAGAAAAGACCGTATTTTTTACAAGGACCCAAATTGCCTACACAAATTGGGGGTGTGGTTCCGTTTACCTTTTAGTTCTAGGGAAAATTCACTCTATGAGCTTCCTCGCAAATCATTATTTTGTTTTTTTAGGGAGGGGGGAAAAACAAGTGTTTAGTCCGCCACACTCTTTTCCTCTTTGACCGCTCGCCTTTTTTTCTTCCCTTGCCGCGGACACTTTTTTAAGCGGATTTTGGGTTTAGTTAGGAGGTTAAAGGTGGATTAGGTTAGGTTAGATTAGTGAGTCAAAAGGTGGGGGTTTTGGTTAGTTTAAAATTTTTTTTTTCTTATAACACTCCTTCCTATTCAAAAAATCTTATATCTCCGAAAGTATGTTTTTCGAGGAATTTTATAGAAATGTTTCCAGAATCCATAAGGAAACAAAACCACCTCCCCAAATTTTGTAGGGAATTTTTTTTGGCCCTAGTGTAAAAAAATACCCTGTACTTTATTTTTTACTTAATCGCCGCGGCAAAAGGTCGGGAGGGTTTTTTCCTAGGGTGTCTCGTCTAAGATACGGGAATGCCAATGCCGTATTTTTGTTGGCTATGATACGGCGCCTGATTTATAGCATGAAAAACGTCAAGCAGCTCTATAGGGTGGTTTGGGGACACTGTAGTTAATCTACGTCCCCGCGATGGGTTTGAATCGACGGTTCCATCTTACGCTCCCGCCAACCCATCTTGGGTTTCCCCAAGGACTCCCTTTATACCCGACGAAAGTATTCGGAAGGCCCGCTTCACCCTCTGACCCCCATTTCTGGTATTTTTCGAGATCTCATTGGCCTGCCGTTCACTCACGTCTCCTTGTTCCGGCAAACAAGCAATTGTACAGGCCATTCCCCTACGATGAGGGGCCGAGGAACCCGCAACGAATAAAACCCCCCTATCACAATTTTCCCGCGGGGAAATGCCCTCCTTTGCCACGAAAAATTCCCCCTGCCCTTCGAAGCTCTTGATACAGACCGACTTCCGTCCCCCAACCCTCGGAAATGGCAGGAAAGGAATGTACTCGGACCTGCCCCCCGAACGAGGGACTTTTCCCTCGTCCGACACAGCCGAGCGGGGGTGGCGCTATCCCGTCCTTCAACCTCCGGCTGACCAAAGACGAGGAACAACGCCAGTTCCTCCTCCAAGTTGGGAGGCCCCTCGCCCTCAAAGCCTGGGGCCCCGAAAGGGTTCCTTCCCCCCGGGCCCAAACCGGTGTCGATAAAAGAGTTGCCAATATAAAGGTTGCAGGCCCCCATGGGGCTGCGCGGTGCGTGGAAAACCCAAAATATCAGGGAAATAGAAATACGTCTAAAATCGTTAAACAATGCATCCTTCACCAAAAGGGCCCACAATAGAAAAAAGCCTCATCTATTGCTGTCTCAAAATACTCCCCCCCCTGGTGTTTACATGGAAATTTTTGGTTCTTAGTGTTGCTGCCTGGCCCCCCTCTCGCACCACCACCGCCCCAACACAATATGGGAAATTAAGTCATAAATGAAAGTGTCCGTACACAAAGGCTGTCCCGAAAAGAAGAAGCTTTAACAATGCTGCATACCAGCAAAGCCCAGTGGTTAGATATATATAAACCCAGACGGGTTTTTGGTGCACCTGGGGACAACTGCAAAAGGGGCGAGGACACCTGGCAGGGTTTTTGCTCCCGTTTGTAATAAACATAACGTTCCTGCTTTAACTTTGGTCGTACATTTTAAACAGATGTAAACTGGGCTAAGTATTTGTACAAAAACAACGCGTTATTATGTGTAAAACATACATGTTCACCCACCACGCGGGGGCTGCGCGGGGAAGGGTGCCAGAAAAAAGGATATTTAAAAATAAAAATACAAAGTCGTGTGTCATTATCGACAAATTGTTCCCGGTTGACTACTTTATAAATTTTATTTGTGCCCAAGGGAATACAAATGGATTTCCATAGTAATAAAAACAAATAAACCGGCATCCCGTCGGTCGCGACTACCCGCACCCTTTGGCCCCAGTAGCTACACTGCACAAATATGCACTGAAAAAACTGCTCCCTGGGGAATATTTGTTTGACAATGTATCCATTGTATATTAAAGACCTACATGAGAAAATAATATAACTGTTTTTGGTTTTCCCTTTTTATCAGGGGGACCCCATTTTTCGCCACATAGCTACATGGTAAATAAGATGTAAAGAACCATATATTCCCCTGTATCGTACACAGTGGTCTATGACGAAGTTATCACTGACTAGTATAAATAAAAGACCCAATGAGAAAAAAAATATGACTTGTTTTTGGTGCACTATTTTTCAGGGTCCCTTCTCGCCACATAGCTACATGGTAAAAAGATGAAGGAAATAAAACGAAGGGGCTTTCGGGGGTTTCAGTGTTAAAAAAATTCTTGGAAAAAAAAGGGTTTTTTTGTTTTTAGGGAAAAAGAAAGGGGGGAAAAGAGGGCTAAAAAACGTTCGAAGTGGTTTGTCCCCGTCCGTCCCACACCCTGCTTCCTGCCTCCCACACCCTGCCTCCTGCCTCCCACACCCTGCCTCCTGCCACACACACCCTGCCTCCTGCCTCACACACACACACACACACACACTCCTACAACACAGCCTCGCCATTCACCAGTAGTATTACATTATTGCTTATCCAAATATCCCATTCCAATAATGTGACATGTTTTGTAAGGGCGCTTCCACATACCCTGACCCCACGTGAATAAAGAACAGACCGTATTATTTTACACTAGGACCGAAATTGCCTACACAATTGGGAGTGTGGTTCCTGTTTACCTTATTAGATTCTAGGAAACATTCACTCTATGAGCTTCCGTCGCAAATCATTACTTTTGGAGATAATGACATGTTGTTTATAGGGAGGCGAGAGACAAGTGTTTACGTCCGCCACACTCTTCTTCCTCTTGTGACCTGCATCGCCTTTGTTCTTCCCTTGCCGCGGACACTTTTTTAATGCGGATTTGGCTTTAGTTAGGAGGTTAAAGCGTGGGATTAGGTTAGGTTAGATTAGTGAGTCAAAAGGTGGGGTTAGGTTAGTTTAATTTTTATATCTCATATACACTCCTTCCTATTCAAAACATCTTATATCTCCGAAAGTAGTGATTTGCGACGGAAGTTCATAGAGAATGTTTCCTAGAATCCAGTAAGGTAAACAGAAACCACACTCCCAATTGTGTAGGCAATTTCGGCCCTAGTGTAAAATAATACCCTATACTTTATTGACTTAGATCGCCGTGGCAAGAGGTACGGCAGGCGTGTTCCTAGGGTGTCTGCGTCTAAAGATACGGCAATGCCAACTAGCCGTATTTCTTGTTGGCTATAGATACGGCGCCTGATTCATAGCATGATAAAACGATCAAGCAGCTCTAATAGGGTGGTTAGGCGTACACGTGGTAGTTAGATCTACGTCCTGCGATGGTTCGAATCGACGGTTCCATCTTACGCTCCCGCCAACGATCTTGGATTCCCTAAGGACATCCTTCAGTACCACGACGAAAGTATTCGGAAGGCCTGCTTCACCACTCTGAGCCGCCATTTCTGGTACTTGAGCGAAGATCTCATTGGCCTGTCACTGTTCGACTCACGTCTCCTTGTCTCCGGCAAACAAGCAATTGTACAGGCCATTCTCTACGATGAAGGAGCCGAGGAACCCGTCAAGCGAATAAACCTCCCATCATCACAAGTTCCTGCGGCAACACTGCCCTCCTTCGCCACGAAAAATTCCCTCTGCCTCTTCGAAGCTCTTGATATCAAGACCGACTTCCTGTCCGCCAACCCTCGGAAGTGGCAGGAAGAGGAATCGTACGTCGAGACCTGCCGCCGAATCGAGGGACTTCGCGTCGTCAACGACACAGCCGAGCGAGGAGTGGCGCTCATCCAGTCCTTCAACCTCCGGCTGACCAAAGACGAGGAACAACGCCAGTTCCTCCTCCAAGTTGTGGAGGCCCATCGCCATCAACAGCCTGGGACCTCGAAGGCTTCCCTTCCCCGGCCAAGCCGGTGTGACGATATAAAGAGTTGCCAATATAAAGGGTTGCATGGCCCCTACTGCGCATGCGCGGTGGCGTGAGAAACCAAATATATCAGGTAAATAGAAATATCGTCTAAAATCAGTTAAACAATGCTATCCTTCACCAAATGAGGCATCCCACAATAGAAGAATGCCTCATCTATTGCTGTCATCAAGATACTCGCCCAACAGTGGTGTTTACATGAGATATTTTGGTTCTTAGTGTTGCTGCCTGGCCCGCTCTCGCACCAACCACCGCCCCAAGCCAGCAATATGGCAAATTATGTCATAAATGATAAGTGTCCGTACACTATAAGGCTGTCCATGATAGAAGAAGACTTGAACAATCGCTGCATACCAGACACAAGCCCAGTGGTTAGATATATATGAACCTAGACGGGTGTTTTGGTGCACCTGGCACAAGCTGCAAGGGACGAGGACACCATGGCAGGTTTGTGCTCCTGTTTGTAATAATACAGTAACGTTCCTGCTTTAACTTTGGTCGTACATTGAATAATCAGTATTGTACAGCTGGCTAAGTATTTGTACAAAACAACGCGTTATTATGTGTAAATCATATCATGTTCACCCATCCACGTCGGAGGCATGCGCGGGAAGGGTGACACAGAAAAAGGCATATTATACAGTAAGAATACAACGTCTGTGTGTCATTATCGACAAGTATGTTCCTGGTTGACTACTTTATATATTGTATTAGTGCCAAGGCAATACAGAATGGATTTCCATAGTAATAAGAACAAATAAGCCAGGCATCCACGTCGGTGCAGCGATCTGACCAGCTACCCTTGGCCCGAGTAGCTACACTGCACAAATATGCACTGAAACACTGCTCCCTGGGTGAATATTTGTTTGACAATGTATACCAATTGTATATTAAATGACCTACATGAGAAAATAATATAACATGTGTTTTTGGTTTCCTTATTTATCAGGGTACCACATTCATCGCACATAGCTACATGGTAAATAAGATGTAAAGAACCATATATTCCACTGTATCTGTACCACAGTGGTCTATGATCGAAGTATCACTGACTAGTATAAATAAATGACCTACATGAGAAAATAAAATGACTTTTGTTTTGGTGACACTATTTATCAGGGTACACATTCATCGCCACATAGCTACATGGTAAATAAGATGTAAGGAACCATATATACCACTGTATAGTGGTCTATGATCGAAGTTATCACTGACTAGTATAAATAAATGACCTACATGAGAAAATAATATGACTTGTGTTTTGGTGACACTATTTATCAGGGTACCACATTCATCGCCACATAGCTACATGGTAAATAGATGTAAAAAAGCATATATACCACTGTATCTGTACCACAGTGGTCTATGATCGAAGTTATCACTGACTAGTATAATTAATGACCTACATGAGAAAATATATGACTTGTGTTTTGGTGACACTATTTATCAGGGTACCACATTCATCGCCACATAGCTACGTGGTAATAAGCTGTAAAGAACATACATATATACCACTGTATAGTGAGCCCCCCCCCCCCGAGGCTCGATCAAAGACGAAATAATTAAACTCGTAAGCCTTGGTAACACTGTACTGCCAAGCATCCTTCTGCGGTTATATTTCCCACACTGAACCTCTCTCCGCGGCCTAGTACTCACGTTTTCTGTGCAGTTTCTGCTGCAGCGTGTAGTGGGGACACTAGTCTATTCTGAAAACAAAAAAATGGCATCATTCTTTTCTCGGCCCAACAGCTAAAAGTTGCTATTTCCCTGTGCGGTGAGAAGTGTAAGGCGTTTTTAAAGATGGGAGCATTACCGACTAAGTGGCGCGTTGGCATGCGGTGCTCATCTCGTGGCATTAGCCCTAGAAGCTGTGGTGGTGAGGGACCCGTTACCCCGGGACACAGGGCTTAGTTGTGACTCCCGGGTTACCACAGTTACCTTCCCCAGGTTAACCCAGGTACCATTTATCAACCCCCGAAAGGAAGGAGAACAGATGCGGTAGGATGGTCACCGACTTGCCCTGGCCCGGATCGAAACAGGCCCGCAGGATTCGTAGGCAAGCAGCCCCACTGCCACCACGGAGGACGGAGGTGAGAAGTGTGCAGTGGGCGTTTACTCTGGGCCAACCTAAAACATGATCCCCTAACACACCTGGTCTGGAGGGTATTAAAGAGAACTGGGCTTCTCTCCCGGCCTTAAGCTTCACGTTTCTGTACAATGTTGCTGCGCATTTACTGGGGCCAATATAATAAATACTTCTGGCTACCAATAATAAAACCTTACTTGCATAAAATAAGGCTCCAGATAACCCGGATAGGTTACATTAAGGCTGGGTTTAGGTCGAGGTTGTTTTTAGATTCAGCTAAAGTTAGGTCTAGATAGGCTTTTAGGTTAAAATAAGCAAAGCACAAGGCCTGTGCGCGGCGTAACCGGCCAGCCGGCGCGGCGCACTACTCCGCAGCCTCACGGTCACTGCAAAAACATTTTTCCCTGAGTTTCGGTGTGAAGAATAATTATGAAGGTTCCTGAAAGTAATAGTATCTCCATACGAGGACCAAACCTAGCCGAACCTAACCTACATAACCTAGTCCTGATTATGATCATTGGCATGAAAAGCTTATTCTTAGTTTGCGAATACTTTTACGTCTCTGTGATTGAGGTGAGAGTGGCAGGCCGGCAGTGGCTTGAACTCAGTCGCAAGATGGCTTGTGAAGAGTGCAGTTATTGCGGCTCTCAAAGAGGAAGATCTGACTGTATAATATCTAATAAGCCATCAGGTGCTCCTTCAGCAGCTAATGCTCTACATGTATTTCCAAACCATCCACCAGGAAATTTATATTGTTCAACGGCCAATGCTGGAATAGGGTGAGTTGACCCCTGTCCACTAAATTATGGAGAAAGATGTGAGATAAGGGTACATAAGATTAGGCTACAAAATGCATGCCTCACCACCAGGACTAGCAGGCTGGATCCTTGACAGTAAATCAGTTAGAAATAGCGGTGATTTTTAGGCGGCGCGAGGTGGTGGCGGCAATGCCTGGCATCATAACAAACATCGTATCGCTGTGGCCTCATCAAGGGCAGATTATTATTGCACAGTTTTTGATGTGCCTGGTATTAATTTGCCGTCAGTTCTTGAAAATCACTAAAACTTTTTTTCATCAAGGGGGAAAGAGTGTGTAGAAAGGAAAGAAATTACAGGATCAGGTTAAATAACAAAGCAGGAAAAAACCACCACAAGCACACAGATAAAAAAGGGAATGACATGTAGCTGTTACAAAAGATATTAACGAGAAATATATAATATATATATATATATATATATATATAATATATATATATATATATGGAGAGGAGAGAGAGAGATGCAGAGAGGAGAGAGAGAGATAGAGAGAGAGAAGAGAGAGAGAGAGAGAGGAGTCTATGAGAGAGAGGAGAGAGAGAGAGAGCCGAGAGTGAGAGTAGAGTGAGAGTGAGACGAGAGAGAGAGAGAGAAATTTTCACCGTCCTTAGCTAAAGGGTTCTTGCACATTCCACGGCCTAAAATCCAAGCGGCAGAAAGTTGTGCGGCCTACTGGATCACGGCAGAAAAAAAAGGTGCGGCTAATAGTCCGGCACTGGTCTTATACCACTGCTCAGGTCTGTTTCTGTTTATTTGTCCTTGCCTTTAAAAAAATTTTTTTTTTTTTTTTGATTTCCAATGTCCCCCCCATTTCTTTTTGGTTACACATTCACACAAGATTTGTTGTATCGCCCATAGCCATCTCCTTAACTAACCTCATGAAACAGCTAATCTTTTTATCATGCACGTCTTCACACTAACCTTCAAACCTCTTGGCAAGCTGTTACTTTGGTTCAAAATCACGGGACAGAACTGATCCGATAAGAATAAACTCCGCCGTCGCCATCAGCACCAGTCAGACCGCGGGACTGGCGCTCTCTCCCGGGCCCTCCCTCACGGACCGCAGTTGGCTAGGTTAGGGTTAAGGTTAAGGTTAGGTTTAGTTAAGCTTTATTTATAAACTAAACAAATTAACTAACCTTAACCTAACATAGCCAAAGATGCTCTTCGTAAGGGAGGGCGGGAGAGGCGCCCGTCCGCGGTATGAGGAGGGCTTATTTTGGACCAAAGTAAAAACAGCTTGCCAAGAGTTTGAATGGTTAGCAGACTGGTATGACCAAAAAGATTAGGTAAATGGTACTTTCAACCAGTAATTGAGTACGAGGTCACAAGTACTTTTTATTTTTTTCCTTTTCACATGATTTTGATGTGTTCCGGGAATGCGGGAGCAAAGATTTTTTAGTGCCACCAGTGCTGGGAATGTGAGTGAATGAAACCAGTGACCATTACAGAATTGGATGAAAATCACAACGTCAAGGTAGTAAAAATCCGCAACGGCAATATATCTATTGTTAACCCAAACATATGGGGTGTGGGTGTGGGCGTGGTTCGGGAGTGGAAATATCTGGCACGAATGGCACCAAACCGATGGCGAGAGCCTGTGAGGTGGGGCAGGGATGCCACTCCTTGGATGTTTCCAAAGATTTTGAGGGCATATTCAGTAGTTCTCCAGTAGTTTATCGCAAGGTAAGCATAGGACCATTGTACTGTAACCTTGAGGATAAACGACTGGAGACAATTACTTGAATAATCCCTCCATAAAGTTCCAAGATAGACAAAAATATCCCTCCTCCCCTCCCTCTCAATGCAGAGACTTTAAATACCAAGATCTGGGAAAAAAAAACCCAAGGAGTGGTATCCCAGCATAGAGCGTAGTTGGGCAGATGGTGGTATGTGTGGTGTCGAGGGCTGACATCAAGGGCGATTGTATGTGACACAGTTTGTAGGCTTCTACTAATGTTGCCGCGTTTTTGTATGCTTTTTAGAATGGCGCTTCATGAAGGCATGCAGCAGTCGCTCAGAGAGCCTTCCGGAAAGGCATGCACAGTCGCCTCCCAGCAGAGCCTTCCAGAAGGCTGCCGCAGGCGACTCAGCAGAACCTTCCGGAAGGCATGCCGCAGTTCGACTACAGCAGAGCCTTCCGGAAGGCATGCCGCAGTCGCTCAGCAGAGCCTTCGGGAAGGCATGCGCAGCGCTCAGCAGAGCCTTCCGGAAGGCTGCCGCAGTCGATCAGCAGGAGCCTTTCCTGAAGGCATACAGCAGTCGCCCCAGCAGAGCCTTCCGAAGGCATGCCGCAGTCGCTCAGCCAGAGCCTTTCCGGAAGGCATGCCGAGTTCGCCAGCCAGAACCTTCCGGAAGGATTGCCGCAGTCGCTTAAGCAAGAGCCTGCCGAAGCATGCCGCAGTCGCCTCAGCAACGAGGCCTTCCGGAAGGCATGCCCCGCAGTCGCTCAGGCAGAGCCTTCCGGAAGGCTTCTGCCGCAGGTGGCTCAGCAGAGCCTCCTGAAGGCATTACAGCAGTCGCCTAGCAGAGCCTTTCGGAAGGCATGTGCCGCAGTCACGCTCAGCAAGAGCCTCGGAAGCATGCCGCAGTCGCTCAGCAGAGCCTTCCGGGGTAAGGCTTGCCGCAGTCGCTTCAGCCGAGGCCTGCCTGAAGGCATGTACAGCAGTCGCTCAGCAGAGCCGTCCGGAAGGCATGCCGCAGTCGCTCAGCAGAGCCTCGGAAGGCATGCCGCAGTCGCTCAGCAGAGCCTTCCGGAAGGCATTGCCGCAGTCGCTGCAGAAGCCTTCCGGAAGGATTGCCGCAGCCCCTGGGTTAAGATAAACAGCCACATTAAAAATTGTTGGAAATGCCTCATTTTGCAGTTCTCCCCCCTCCATAACACACCTGGGGACCCGCCGGGAATGTGGGGTTTTGGGCGGGGAAAGTGGAGTTTTGTACTGACAGTATATTATGTGGATGATGTAAAATATATCCGGTAAACACTCAATGGGATGACATAAGGCCGAAAACACATACAAATATATTACCTATAAAGTCTACTGGAATTACTACCTATTCCTGGGAGACATCTCATTAAATCTTAACACAACGGTTTAAAACTGCAGTTAAATACAATAACATAGGACATTGGTTTTGGCAATTTCCAGATGACCACCGAACTTCCTTTGTGGACAAAACATTTTTTTCTGGTGAGTTTTTATGTGTTTTGAATTAATCTGCTAACCGTTTCATCGCAAATCACTTTTTTTTTTGTGTGTGTGTGTGTGTGTGTGTGTGATTTGCAACAAAAATTATGAAAAAACAAATTAAACCTAACCGAACCTAGTACTATACTACACCTAACCTAACCGTTACCTAACCTAACCTTTATCTAACTAAAAAAATAAAAATAATTTATGATTATAGATTATCAGATTAGTTCAGAACACATACCCATAAAACACTCACCAGAAAATATAGGTTCAGTTGGCATTTAGTTCGGCCGGGGCTTTCAAAAGTCTAGATTCCCGGCTTACATGCATGTGTATATTTCTTTCATTCTGAGGTATTTGAACCTATTCCCGTGGTGCGCAAATGCATAATATTGGCATGCATGTAGTACTGAAACTCCGTCATTTCGCAAGAGAAACGGTTTAAGTAGGTTAAATCAGATTAGTTAGGTTGGTTAGAGGTGGAGGGAAATGGAGGGAAAAGAAATCAATCCCACGGCAGTGCGAAGCAGAGCAAGGTGTTTGCGGGCGGGCCGGGAGAGCAGGAGGGTTGGCACCTCACCACACGTAAGACCAAATTTATTTCCGACAAAACCAGGTTCAATTGATTCATTTCAATACCACATCAAAACGATTCAGGAACTTTAAGTTTGGTCTCGAAACGGTTGAAGGCCCTACTACCGAAATTTGGATTATTCAGTGCTTGCC
Source organism: Chionoecetes opilio (assembly GCA_016584305.1). Classification (NCBI taxonomy): domain Eukaryota; kingdom Metazoa; phylum Arthropoda; class Malacostraca; order Decapoda; family Majidae; genus Chionoecetes; species Chionoecetes opilio. The sequence continues at coordinate 3,645 of JACEEZ010012541.1, read as the reverse complement.
CACATCCCTCTCTCCCCCAAAACAAGCCTTGGGGACTCTGGGGGGGATGCGGAATTATTGGCTGGGGTACAAAATATGCGCAAGGTTTCGGCATTGAAAAGATTTATTCTATTAGAAGTTTGAAGAATACTCTACATTACAAACTAGTGAACCTAACCTAGTGACATGCATGAAAAGATTGGAAGACCAGTTCTGGACAGGAAAGGCGCGGCAGTGGCTTGAACTCAGTCGCAAGTATGGCTTGTGAAGAGTGCAGTTATGCGGCTCTCAAAGAGGAAGATCTGACTGTATAATATCTAAGAAGCCATGAGGTGCTCCCTTCAGCAGTCTAATGCTCTACATGTATTTCCAAACCATCCACCAGGAAATTATATTGTTCAAACGGCCAATTCTGACTAGGGTGAGTTGCCCTGTCCACTAAATTATGGAGGACAGATGTGAGATAAGGGTACATAAGATTTAGCTACAAATGCATGCCTCACCACCAGGATAGCAGGCTGGACGTGACAGTAAATCAGTTAGAAATTAGCGGTGATTTAGGCGGCGCGGGTGGTGGCCGGCAATGCCTTGGCCTCATAACAACATCGCTGGTGCCTCATTCAAGGGCCAGATTATTATTGCACAGTTTTTGATGTGCTTGGTATTAATTTGCCGTCAGTTTCCTTGAAAATCACTACTTTTTCATCAAGGGGGAAAGAGTGTGTAGAAAGGAAAGAAATACAGGATCAGGAAAATAACAAAGCAGGAAAAACCACCACAACAACAGATAAAAAAGGGGAATGACATGTACTCTAAACAGCAAAGGCGACCGGACACCCCTGCCACCATCTTTTTCCCCAGCAGGAAAAACATCCCCACGGATTGACCAAAGGCCACATTTTTTACCCTAGTTAGTAAAATTCGTAGCGCCTCTACCCTCCCTCCCTCCACTCATTCTCTCTCTCCCTCTCCCTCTCCCTCTCCCTCTCCCTCTCTCTCTCTCTTTCACACAAACACGTAATATTGGAAAGTTATTATGCGTAAATACATAGATATTATTTCAGCAAGATTAGACAGAGAGAGAGAGAGAGAGAGAGAGTGAGACAAGACGAGATATGGATTTGAAGGTCAGATCAGGTCAGCTGCTACTCTTTTTCTCTCTCTCTTTATTCAATATCCTTTTTTCAACCTCCTTTTCTCTCTTCTGTACTCCGCTGTCTTTCCGTGTGTTCCACTTCCCTTTTCATTAAACTCTCTTCTCTTTCCATCCTCCAGCATTTGCACCTCTTATCATTTTCTGCAATCTTCCTTATTCAGTTTTCAGCTTCCATCTTGCCTTTCTTTCATATCCTTTCCCCGTGACTGGAGTGGGTGGTGATGGTGGTGGGAGCGGCGATGGTAGGGGAAGAGATTTAGAAGTTTCCCAAGGGTGCTATACTCGCGCCGTCCCACACACAACACCTGACTCCTCTCTCTCTCTCTCTCTCTCTCTCTCTCTCTCTCTCTCTCTCTCTCTCTCTCTCTCTCTCTCTCAAACTGGCAAAAATAAGCGACAATAGGAGAAAGAGAGAGAGTGTGTAATGTGTGATAAGGACAGCGACAGAGTAAATAATGTGGAGAAGGAAGAAAGAGAGAGGAGACCTCAGGAGAGGAGTGAATCGAGACAGGGGGTTAGGGGGAGGCAGTGGGCAGGAAATAGACAGAAGGATGGAAGGATGAGGAGGAAGGAGGAAGGAAGGGTGCGAGGGAGGGTGGGTGATAAAAGGAGGGAACTTAAGCCAGTGTAGAGGAAAGTCCTTTTAAACCACATTTTATTTTTTATTTTTGTGTATGAATTCTTTCTTTCTTATTGTTTTGCCTCCATCAGCACATTATTGTTGTTTTATACTGAAAGATCCAGGTCCCTGGTTGTATTTTATTGTATGGTATGTTATTTCTTATTTCATTGTCAAATATTGTAAGACTTTATTCAATTAATAACTACCACGTGTAGGTCTCGCGGCCTCTTGTAGCTTCCTTATTTTCTTATGTTCTTATGTAATATTTTCAAGCAACACACACACGCACGCACGCACGCGCGCGCGCGCACGCACGCACGCACGCACACACACACACACACACACACACACACACAGCACGCACGCACGCACACACGCACGCACGCACGCACGCACGCACGTACGCACGCGCGCACACACACACACACACACACACACACACACACAAAAAAAAAAACGAGGAAGGGAGTCGAGTGTATGCTACGGGCGAGATGGGAAGGGATTAGGTGTAGGATTAGCACCAAACCCTCACAGCGCAGCCATCATTATCTTACCTCTCCCTTGCCTTGCCTGACCCTGACTCCCTCCTGTCTGTATGTTATGTTTTTTTAAAGAGAGAGAGAGAGAGAGAGAGAGAGAGAGAGAGAGAGAGAGAGAGAGGAGAGAGAGAGAGAGAGAGAGAGAGAGAGGAGAGAGAGAGGAGAGAGAGAGACGAGAGAGAGAGAGAAGGAAGGAGAGAGAGAGAGAGAATGAGTGAGAGAGAGAGAGAGAGAGAGAAAAGAGAGAGAGAGAGAGAGAGAAAGAGAGATGGAGAGAGAGAAGAGAGAGAGAGAGAGAGGAGAGAGAGAGAGAGAGAGAGAGAGGAGAGAGAGGAGGAGAGAGAGAGAGAGAGATGGAAGACGGAGAGAGAGAGAAGAGAGAGAGAGGAGGAGGGAAAGAGAGAAGAGGAAGAGGAGAGAGAGAGAGAGGAGGAGAGAGAGAGAGAGAGAGAGAGAATGGGGGAGAGAGAGAGAGGAGAGAGAGAGGAGAGAGAGGGAGATGAGAGAGAGGCGCTAACTAACTAGGGTATAAAATGTGGCCCTTTGGTCAGTCCGTGGGGATGTTTTTCCTGCTGGGGAAAAAGATGGCGGCAGGGGTGTCCGGTCGCCTTTGCTGTTTAGAGTACCTGTAAATATTACGAGAAATATATAATATCAGAATTATATATAATATATATATATATATATATATATATATATATATATATTATATATATATATATATATTATACAGTCAAACCTCGATATAACGGACCTCAATGTAACGGACTTCGGATATAACGGACTCCATTTGTGTGACTTTTTTTTTTTTTTTTTTGCATATTACACCGCTTATCGCCGCTCGAATTGTCAACTCAACATTATTGTATTATTTTCTCATTTTATTTTGGAATGCTTGGGTTTTAAGGAGTTTTGATGTATCACATATTAAGATATAATATTATAAGGAAGGAGCCTGTGTTGCTAGTGATTTAGTGGTAGGTGTGTATTGTTTAAAATAGTGACTATTAGTGTTATGGAGTGGCCGCTGCTACGTCTCCCTGTCACCTCAACACCCTAAATCACCCTTATCTAAGGCGACACGCAGTGCTACACTGACCTAAATAGTGACACATGTATAGAACTGCACTTCAAAACCATATAATATATATAATAATGAGCATTAGTCATGATAATAAGCAATACCTTTGGAAGCCACGGCTGAATCTGGCTCGTAGTAAATTGTTTACCTTTCACTAGAGCTTGAGCTTGACTAGCTACACGTTCTGGTTGTTTGTGATTATTTCTCTTTTCGTAGAGCGTTACTATCTCGTTACATTTATTTCACGTATGCGTTTAAAAACAAAATA